>CAUYPK010112518.1:0-21575 GCA_963574355.1 Loris lydekkerianus
AGTTGGAAAATTGTTCTTTTGGAATAGTTTGTCTCAAAGTCTGCAGCTTGGTGCAGTGAAACTAGGTTAAACCCCCCCCCCCCCCCCCAGCACTGCAACACACATCTCCTACCTTAGTAAAAAGGCTGAATTATCCAGAGATAGTTTGCTGATTATCCCCTTTCACAACTGGCAAAGCTTGGTTTTATTCAGCAAGTGCTGTTGAGTGCCTACTCTGAAGCAGGTTGTGCACTAGGTACTGGGTTACAGAATGAGTGAGTTTTGTGATTCCTTCCCTGAAGGGATTCAGAGGCTACCAGCGGAGGCACAGGATCTAGCGCTAATGGGTTGGAAGACATGTTTTAAAGAAGTCAGCTACATGTTAGCCAGAAGAAAGAAAGAGGGCATCTATCAATTTGAAAAAAATATATATAATTTTTGAAGCTCAGTCATAGAGAGTTTGGGTTATCATTCATCTCATACAGTGCTGGCTTGGATTAGAAGTGGGCAGAAATCAGAAGGCAATTTGTAACATGCAGGGTCATATTCAAATGTGCGCTCACTTTGGTCCTAGAAGCTTCTCCTTCCTAAGACTCTGCATCTGCACAAACACACACATACACAGATGTGCAAAACTATTTTTTTTAGAAAAAACTTTATCCCAGAGATTTTTATTTAAAAAACTAAAAAAAAATCTAATAATAGGGTATATTACTAAGTTGTAGTATAAGTTAAGAGGATGAACTGCCAAAAATGAAAAAAAAAAGCAATTAAAAAAAGAATGTAATAGAATAAATGATATCAGAAAAATTTTATGTTACAAAGAGGAAAAAAGAAGGATTATAAATCAGGAGGTGTAATGTGATCTCAATTGCTACAAATGGAATACTTGTGTTCCCTCAGAATGTATATGTTGAATCCTCACGCTGTGATAGTGTTGGGAAGTGAGGCTTCAGCAGGTGATTAGGTGATAGATGGGGGTCCTCAGGGATGGTGCCCTTTTGAAAGTGACTTTGCTAAAAAGATGCCAGACAGTTCCCTTGCCCTCCTGCCATGTGAGGTTATAGTGAGACAATAACAGCCCATGACCCAGCAAGTAGACCTCCAGCAGACCCTGACTCTGCCAACATCTCCATCATGAACCTCCCAGCTCCCAGAACTGAGGAATGCTTTCTGAGCCATGGGACATTGTTGTAGCAGCCAAATGGGCTAAGACATCAGTGTCGTGAAAACACCCGCACACGTGTCTTTTAGAGGCAAACATGCCCAAATGTGAACATGGCTTATTTCTGTGTGTTGTGCGTATTGCAACAAAACAGCAGAAGCCAAGTTGGGAAGCCATGGCATTCTATCGAGGGTGACAAAGTGAGACTCTGTCTCTAAAAACATAAAAATTTAAAAATTTAAAAAAGAAGAATAACTTTCCTGAAGATATTGAGTTAAGGCTGTGTGCAGTGGCTCATGCATAGAATACTAGCACTCAGGAAGGCCAAGGCCGGTGTGTTTCCAGGACAGAAGAAAGGATCCCAGGCAAGCACTGAATCCTGGCCCTGTATCAGCAGGGTTTGAAGGGGTGGACTGAGGTATTGACAAACTTCAAAGAGTGAGAAAAATGCTCCCAATCTCCAACACTGCAATGTAAAGATACTCAGTTCCACTGGGACCATGGCTGGAGAATCAGGCCAAAGTACGTTTGTGTAATTAGGTAAATCATATAAACTGCCCCACCTTTAAGATCAGGATGTTCATGGGGTCATCTGGCTGCTCTGTTAACCAGATGTCAGAGCTTCCTGTTAAGAGTGGCTGGCTGGGGAGTTCTGATGGTCACCCCCCCAGAGCAGCGGATAAAAGCACAGACTCCAGCACCTGAAGCCAGCTCTCCTTTCTCCCTTACTAGTGCTGTGACCTTGGGCCAGTCACTTGACCTCAATTTTCTTATCTGTGAAATGGGCACAATTTATAATCTCTACCTCATCCCCTCTTTCAACTATCAATTGAAATGACACGTAAATATTCAGAGCGGGCTGCTAGTGAGTGTGAATCAATTCCAGAAGTCGCTCTTTATTAGTGGAGACATTAATAAATGGTCTCCAACCCTGGCTTTGTTCCTTTTGAGCTAAACCTGTTCCCCGACCTGTACAAAGGGGATATAATAGTCACCACTTTGGAGGATGAATTAGACAACCTGCTTAAAACTTTTGGACTAGACTGTGGCACAAGGTGCCGTAGAGAGGCAGCATTACTATTGCTGCCTGCCTGGCTCCACTGGCTGCTGACCGTGTGCAGGGAGGCCTGACTCTGTCTCCAATGCAGACACAGTCACAGACAGGTGAAGGGAAGGGACATGAGATTGCTGGATACTTTGGAGGGGGAACAGCCTACCCAGAATGGAAAGGGGGACACTTGCAGTTGTTTTCTTCCTGAGGACAGGATGGCTGAACTGGTTATTCAAGGTAGAATTTTTCCTCCATGCCCTGGTTGCTCTTTCACCCTACACCTCCCATACCACGATAGAGCAGGTAAGTTCTCCTATTACTAAATTTCCTCTCTAGTGTCACACTTCCAATTAAGCACACTCTTCAGGATAAAAGGGGAAACAGTGAGCGCCTAGAACAGAGTTCCTCAACTGTGGGTCGTGACCCACAGGAACTGTATTAAAGGGCTGCGGCATTAGGAAGGTTGAGAACCATTGGTCTAGAAGATGATAAACAACACAATGGTCACACATATACCTGGTGAAATGTTCCAGAATGACACTCTAATGCTAGCTATCTAGCATTTACAAAAATTCTTCCATTTCCAAAGAAACAGATGTAAGATCACTGCAGGGTGGGGGAGAAGACATTAATTGATACTTTTTTTTTTTTTTTTTTTTGTCACTGGTGCCGTTTTTCACTTTAAACTGGGGAATTATTAGCTAGTAAGGCCCTGGCATTGAGTTGCCCTCACTTGCCTGGGCTGTGTTTAAAGATGCGAGAACCTTCAGATGGAGAAGCACAGCCAAGCTGGGGCATGCCAGCAGAGGTGGTGCTGGGGCTGCAGAAAGGATGGGACTCTAAGATTAGAGCACGTCCCACTAACAAAGTTTCAGAGCCGGAAACACCTGCCTGCTGCCAGCTCTGGCCACTCATTGTGGGCTGTCGAGTGAGGGGTTTCCTAGAGGGCTTGCCGAGGTTCCCTGCTGTGAGCCCTCTGCCAGGTCATGCATGGTCCACGGGGGAAAGATAGATGGAGTGCAGACCTTTTTGGACAGTGAGGTATTTTACTCCAACACACTTTCTGGGAAGCTTCCGTTTCTCAGACATGCATTCACTCAGGATCCTGACCCAGCCTGAGCACCTCCATCAAGATTCTGGCCCTCTTTATCACCCACTTTGTTTTTTTGTGTACGAAATGTGGGAATGATGGTAGCACAGCTCAGTAGGCCAAGCCCTGCCTTGAATTTGGAGCTGTGGCTGACACACAGGTTTTTTTAGCTGTCATCCTCCTCCCAGTCAGATACACCTGCTGCACCTGTGCCAGGCTCCTCAGCGTCTGCAAAGCGCTGTGTGTTGTCACACACCCCTGCACTGCCATCTTGTCTTCTGACCCATGAGTCCTGTCCCTGCTGATCTGAAAGCCATTTCTGCAAGATCCAGCTCTAAATTTATTTTTTTCAGATGCTGAAGGAAAATGATTCACTAAGTTCAAAAATAACTTTATATATACACACACATATGTGCATATACATACACATATACACACACATATGTACGTATGTATATAAATATAATGTGTGGATGTTGACTTTCCTCCAGTATTGGAATTTTAGCTTGTCAGTGGCATAAATTTACTTAATCTCTATGTTGAGCCATTTCCATTGGGCCTAACACATTTCTTTCCTTTGCTTTGATTTGACAGATAAGAAATAGATGTTGTGTAGCTTGTATATTGATATGGTTTGAATGTTTATCGCCTCAAAATCTCAAGTTGGCACTTGATCCCCCATGTTCAGGGTGGGGCCCCCAGTGGGAGGTGTTCGGGTCAGGGGGCAGATCCCTTATGAACAGCTCGGTGCCCCCAGGGGGGAATGAGTGGATTCTCCGTTTATTATTTCATGTGGAAGTTGGTTGTTTAAAAGAGCCTGGCACGTCCTCCTCCATCTCCATGTGACAGCCCTGTTCCTCCTTTGCCTCCCTCCTTCATGGAGAGCTCCCTGAAGCCCCCAGGATCAGACCTGTGAGCCACATAAACCTCCTTGCTTTACAAACTCTCTAGCCTCAGATATTCCTTTACAACAGTGATTCTCAAACTTCACAATGCTGGAAACCTTTAATACAGTTCTTCATGTTGTGGTGACCCCCAACCATAAAATTAATTTTTTTGCTTTAAAACAATGCAAAATGGACTGACACGTACATGAATAAAAAGCAAATTAAATATTCCCTGTCACTGATGATTGTGACAATATCAAGATTGAGGAAAAGTGGATTTTTAATTTTTGACTTTTGATGGAAATGTAGTTACTTTTATAAAGTATTTTGCTTGTGTAAAATTATTTAACTTTTCCAAGAATACGTCTTTCTACTTTGGTTTATTTATGTATTTATCCAACAAACTTTTGTGTAATCCCTAACACGCTCCTGGCTTTAGAGTGTTGGAAAGATAAGATACATGAATGAGAACAAGCCCAGAGCACGGCCTGGTGCTCGTGAACTCTAGTGAGTGACTGACTGAGTGAATGAATTAAGGATGGATGCCTCCTCTTTTAACACTGAAGTCCAGTGAGGTGAAATGACACTTCTGATGTCTGATTACTGGCAGATCTGGATGAGATTCCACATCTCCTAAATATATTTTTTCTTTTTTTCTTTTCACCATAATGCTGCCTTTTCATTCAAATACAAGTAAGTGGAGACACTATAAATGTTATTTCTCAGAGCCATGGGACAATGGGAGGGCTTTTGTAGAAGATGGATGTTTTTGGTGTAGGTATTTCCAACGTTCTTCTGGTGGAGCTGGAGTCAGTAGTTCTGAGAAGCACAGTGAAAATGGACACATGACCGCAATCAATGATACAACATTTCCTCATTATCCAGATGCTGCACACGAACCATCCTTGCAAAAAGAGGATGTAAGTCATTCAAGAGTCCCCTGCATGAGGAAGTTCAAATGAGAGTGGGGCATCACCCGGGCAGGGCATGGTGTTGGGGTCATCTTATCCTGGCTCTAATCTGGGATCTGCTACTTGGTAAAGTCGAAGGGAGTTTCTTTACCCTTTATTTATTTATTTGCTTATTTATTTATTTATTTATTTATTTATTTATTTTTGAGACAGAGTCTCACTATGTCACCCTCAATAGAGTGCGGTGGTATTACAGCTCACAGCAACGTCAAATTCTTGGGCTTAAGCGATTCTCTTGCCTCAGCCTCCAAAGTAGCTGGGACTACAGGTGCCTGCCACAATGCCCGGCTATTTTTTGTTGCAGTTTTTTAGCTGTTGTTTAGCTGGCCTGGGTTGCCATAACCACTGCGCTATGGGCGCCAAGCCTCCTTACCCTTTAGGAGTCTCTCTCTTTTTTTTTTTTTTTTTTGTCTAGAGAATCTGTTTTGACAGCTTCAAAGATTCCATCTTGCTTGAATTCAAGGCATCATTTTCTTGGATACAATTCACTCAAGCAAGTGTTGTTTTTTTTGGACTGTACTTCCACCTATGAGGTTGCAAAGTGAAGCTTGTTGGCCTCAATGTTTTGTATTCTAAAGTGTCAGTTGTCATCACCATGGTCTAAAGCACCACTAACTTTTCCATTATTACCTCTCAGACAGTTTGTGTAATAATTCTCTGTCACAGGAATGCCGTTTTCTTGAAGGTAGGAACCATATGTGTTTCAGTCACCTCCTGTTGTAGATCAACAGACTGCCTAGCTCAAAAGAGGTGCTCAATAAATATCTATTGAATGAGGACTTAGAAGTTTATTCCCACTTCAGTCTCTACCTCTAGGGTCATGCAGAATGGAATTTAGAGCCGGAGGTCTGGGTGGCCTTCCTGTCTTATTTATTGATATGATCATATGAGTGCTGCTTATGGCTGGTGAGATATTAGGCCCTCTTCCGTAATGGGCAATTATCATACTGCCCACAGCCCCTTTCCTTTAAGGGCACAGACCATAGTGAATGGAAGGGATACAGTGTCAATGTAGAAAGACAACTCTGAACACCAATCAGCTGAACTTTGCCCAATGAAACAGATTGGGCACTTTGTAAAAAAGTTTTTAAACTATATACATTTGTATGTTTTTAATTTAAGATAAAATAAAAATATATGATTTATCTGTTTAATTTTATTTTTGTTAAATGATGATCAAATATGGCTTTTTATTGCATAGGTAAAGGGATTTGCACTGCATTCTCATGCCAGGGAGATTTTTCAGGGGTCCTGTCGGGTGGATTCTCAGACCAGACCAAAGTCTCTGAGCCAAAGGGTGCAGGTTTTTTCATTAGGTGACATGCTGCTGTAGCTCATGATTTACCTAAATGCCATTTCCACCAGACTGGAGACTCTTCAAGGGAAACACCTTCACTTTTTCTACTTTTTTGGATCCTAAAGGAATGCCTATTGATAGCAGTTAATAAATTGGAAGGCCTGACTGGTGGGAAAAAAAAAAAAAAAAGGTAATAGGTTGGCAGGGGGTGGGGATGGGAGAAAAGGACAGACTTTGCCAAAGGACGCTGAGCCTGCTGGCCCTTGAGCCTGCCTGCTGCATTTCTTCCTGCTTATAGTAACACGGTCTCCATGACTTGAATGATAAGAAGTTTTACATGGCAGAGGTGGAGTCTGGTCCTGTGGATGCCCCTGTGTCCTAGCAGCTGGGGCACCCCTCTCTGAGCGACGCTTTTCCTGCTATGCCATGGGGCTTTGGTTTCACTGGGCCTTCATCCAACCTAAAGGGACTTGGAAACTTGTAAATAAAACAGGTCAATTTAAATGTTAGGAACTCAGCTCTACTTACTTTTCTGAAATAAAAATTTATAGGAAGCCTCACTGGATCAGCCAGAAAGATGGGGTCAGCAGAGAACACTGGAGCCAGGGCAGAAGTCACTGTCCCTTCTGTTGTCCTCTCTTCCCTCCTGTGGTCCTGCGGGCCTCTCATGTGGGCTTCTGCCATGGACCTAGATACATAGTGTCCCCTGCACCCCACTCCTCACCACGCTCCCACCAGGGAGAGTCTGGCCATACTTTCTCAGCATCATTTAGTAACAGTTCTGGGCAAGACTCTGAGGACCCTGTGCCTTCTCCTCTGGACTGCCCAGCTCCCACCTCCCTTCTGGTTTCCTGGACCAATCCCTTGAGTCCTAGATGGGGAGATTACTGAAGAGCCCTCAAGGGCAGCCCTAGATAGAGGACCTGGCTGAAATAAGAACCAGCATTTCTTGGCTGAAAAGTGGAAGGATGGTCACAGAATAAGAGGGTAGAGTAGAGCTACCAACAAGATAAGTGACTGCAGCCTTTCTTATATGAATAAGTAAATTAAAATTATTATTAATGGATCTGAACCAACAACCTGACTTCTATCAAACGCATGTGATGGAAAGAGACCGAGATGCAAATCCTGCTTTCATTTATTACACGTGACTTTAGAAAAGTAATTTAACTTCTTTGGATCCTACTTCTATTTCTATGCAATAATAATAGAAACAGCATCTTATACTTTAACTCTTAATATTCCATTATTTCAATGTCCAACTTAGGATCAGGGGAGATACTCACTAAATGCTAATTTCCCTCCATTTTTCTAGCAATTCTCTCCCACAAAAGCCATCATTTATTCCTTGTATCCCCCCTGCAAGGGAGGGAAAGCATCGTTATCCCCATTTAACAGGCTAACGAAACTCAGAAAAGGGGTTCATTGATTTATTTTTATGTGTTATTCATTCAGTTATTCACATAATCATAAAATATTAATTGCTTGCTGCAAGTATAGAGAGCAATAAGACAGGGTTATTCCTAATAAGGACCTAATCAAGTCAAAATCTGAACTTGAAGAAAATATAGCTCTTTTACCTCATGATCCCATATCTTTCTACCTTATCATTCTATCTCCTAGAAGCTAAGGTTGGTAATGTCTCAATAGGTTATATTTTACCTCTAGGGGGTTGGTCATAGGTTGGTCATAGGGTTCAAAGAAAGGAACTTGGAAATTATATGCAATGAATACAACATTCTAAAAAAGTTATCAGAATTATACAAAGCTGTATTCATTAATTAAGGAATTCCAATTTTTATTTATTTTTAAAATTCTTTATTAAATCATAATTGTGCACATTCATGCATTTATGAGGTACAATGTGCTGATTCGATATACGATGCAGGATGCTTACATCGAACTGGTTAACATAACCATCTCCTCGCTTACTCATTTGTTGTGGTAAGACGTTCATACTCTATTCTTAATAGTTTAGAAATGCATCACTGCATTATGGACATTAGGTGATGTCCCCCCAAATGCCCTCCCTCCTCTCATCTTCCCTCCTCCCCTCCCCTCTTCTTCCTCTTCCCTCCTTTCTGGACTATAGTTATGTTTTACCATTCCTAAGAATGTGTAGATGGTTATCTACTGATTTCATAGTAGTATTGAATACATTGGATACTTTTCCCCCATTCTTGAGATACTTTACTAAGAATATGTCCCAGCTCCATGGGCAGCCAAGAGTGCAGTAAATAAAGCAAACAGATAGCCTTCAGAATGGGAAAGACATTTGCAAGTTAGGTTTATGACAAAAGTCTGATAACTAGAATCCACAGAGAACTCAAATCAATAAGAAAAGAACAAATAACCCCATTTATATGTGGGCAAGAGACTTGAACAGAAGCTTCTCTGAAGAAGACAGGCACATGGCCTACAAACACATGAAAAAATGCTCATCATCTTTAATCGTCAGAGAAATGCAAATGAAAACCACTTTGAGATATCATCTAACTCCAGTAAGACTAGCCCACATAACAAAATCCCAATTTTTATTTAAAAATGACAAAAATATATCATTTAGAACTAATCATCTATTATATCATTAGAGACTTACTGATTCATATTAAAATTAGGGTAACTGAAGACTTTCAAAGACCTGAAGTTTGTTGTATGTATCGCCACTAATTTAATATCGATCTACCATAAATTTGGACACCATACTCTATTTCACATTTATTCTCATAAGTGGTAATATCTCAAAGCTGGTAGAATCCCATTCCTCTCTCTAGAATACATTGGAAGACTTCTGCTCCTAGGGTCACTGAGGAGAACATAATCCCCTCTCTTCTCACATCTGTTCCTCCCACATAAACAACCTGCCCTGTTCCTGGACTCGGTGCTGTTGGGTAACCAGCTGTGGCTCTCTGCAATAATTCAAACTGCTGAAGTTTTTCTGGAGACAGGGGAATTACCTGCTGATGAAGTGTCCTGCATGACAGGGCGGCGCACCCTTGTCCCCATAGTTCTTTTCCAAGTTCTGAGGGGCTGTGAGCAGCAGGTGTGCTACCCAGGGGTGTGGACTGGACAATGCTGCACCGAGAGCTGAAGAGAGACGGGGCACCTGGGAGAAGGATGACACTAGAATGTTTCGAAGACTCTTTGATATGCTGGTCATGATGCAAAGCGTTTTTCATCTGAGAGTCTGCTTTCCTTTGCAGCCTTGTGAGTAGGCGAAAGGGTTGTCATTGTCTTGTGAGTAGGAGGAAGGATTGACAACGTATAAATTCTTGAAAGGTTGCAAAGGTTAACACAAGTGATGTTTCGTGACAAATCTGAAAACATCAACTGAAGAACAATTAGGCATCTGAATTCCACAGACGACCCCTCCAGCCCCTTTGTTCTCAGACCTACTTGCTTTGCACTCCACACCGACAGAAGGTCAAGCTTGGAAGGAGGGGGAGGAGCTGCCTCTGGGCCTCTCCCACAGGAGCGTGTTCCCCTGGCAGAATCTCCCCCTGTCCACTCTCTTAGCAGCACTCCTTGAGGCTTTCATTTCCCTCACCCAATGGAAATGATTCAAAGTCTTAGATTCTTCACAAAATACGGAATGAAAAGAATAGAAGGCCTGGATAGCTGGGTCCTCAGCCCAGTCCTACCCTTGGCCCCAGTGGGGGAAAACTCTGTAGTCTCTTCTAGCATTGCTATGATTCTAAACATCTTGAGCTTTTTGTAAGGAAGAAAAGTGATAACAGTTCAAAACCACATTCAATGTTCACTCCATGTGCTATTTTATTTTTGTGACTGCCACAGAGCTAGGCAAAGTGAATAAATTTGTTCAGTAAATAACCACTCAATTTTAATGCCCATTAAACAAAGGCATTGAATACCAACTATTTGCAGGTCTATTGGCCTTCCCTTCCAAGGCTCAGCCTTGACCTCTGGCTCTTCCTGGGTCCTGAAACTTTAGGGAAGCTCTGCACTCATCCCCAATCAGCCAAACATCACTCACCCAGGCTTGGGCTCCTCCCTAACTCCCAATTCATAACTTAGATCGTCGTGTAACTTATTTGATATTCAGACTTCTCATCTATCAATGGATTACTTTGGATATCTGGCAAATAATACATAAATATTTCACTTGAGAGATATTTGTTGTATGCATAGCAGTCAAAAGCTATACTAGATGGAAAAAAATATATATATGGGGCTGATAAAACAGTAGTCCTCTTACCCCAGGGAACCGGGAGTCGGACTGTTCATCATCATCATGGTAAAACCAAATGGTGTCAAAATGAGTCTGTGCTTCTTAGAGTCCCCGAGTCAGAACTTCTTCGTATTTCCAGGACTTCTGTTAAGTTTCAGTACAATGCATCTCAGCCCTTTCAGGAAACAGCAGGGCTGGTTGCCACAAACAACTTCTTGTGTGAAACAAGAAATGGAAATTTCCTGAATATTTTTCAAATGCCAAGGTGAGAAATGAACATGACAGTTATGAATATGGGGGCTTATTCTGAGAAAAGAAGGGCTGAAGTGGAGAGTAGAACAGAAACACCTTTTTGCCTAAGTTAGAATAGACTGTACAGCTAAGTTTTGCAGCAAGAGGACAGCAGAGTGGAAGTGAGGGTCGTTCCCTTCCCAAATCTTCATTTGTGCAATCACAGATGTCAAGGGCAGCTTTGATCCTATAACCACAACTTTATAATAAGGGTCACCTTTTGAGCACTTGCTCCCCGGACACACGCGTGTACATTTTCGTTTCCTGACCATATTTCTTGGTCTTACACTAGGCATTTAGTGTAAGGAAACTGAACCTCAGAAAAAATGAACCTTTCTCTACTTTAACACATTTTATGACTTCCCAGTGATTAAAATTATATATCAGGAGATTCTTAAGAGCTGACTATATGTAACAAAGTGGGTGATATTTAGGGCAGACGTGAAAACTGGGCACTGGATCCTATTCTTGTCAATCCACAGGCTGTGGGTTCAGTGGGGATGGGGAAAGACGTGTATGCCAACAGAGCCAGGATAAAATTCTTGTCTATAATTATTTTAAGTTCACTTTTTGGTACACATGACAGATGAAGTATTATAATAGATAGAAAAAAGAATGATTTCCTTTCTCCTTTCTCTTATTTCTCCATTAAGACAGTAAGTTCTTAAATGTAAGTTATCTAAGATATTTAAGAGGAAACTCAAGGAAAAATCTGAAATTTAATACAACAATCAATATTTCTTCCCATGCACTGGGTGTGGTGGCTTATACCTGTCATCCCAGCACTCTGGAAGGCTGAGGTGGAAGGATCCCTAGAGCTCAAGAGTTCAAGACCGGCCAGAACAAGAGTGAGAACCTGTCTCTGCTAAAAATAGACAAATAGAAAAACTAGCCAGGTGTGGTGGCAGGCACCTGTAGTCCCAGCTGCTGAGGTGGCTGAGGCAGGAGGGTTGCTTGTATCTGGAGTTTGAAGTTGCTGTGAGGTAGGCTGAGGCCGTTGCACTTTAGCCTGGGTCACAGAGCAAGACTTCGTCTCAAAAACAAAAACAAACAAACAAAAAACAAACAACAACGATGTCTTCATCCCAGGTGCTCGCTCAGCCTTCTTCTTTGACTTCCTGCCACTCTCTTAGCTTCTCCACGTTGTGAATCAGCTGTGATTTCCCTTGAGCATCCTGCTGCTTCTTCCCACCAGGGCCTTGGTCATGCTGGAATGTCTTTCAGGCCGTGTTCATCTGACAAAATCCTAATCACCCTTCCCAGCTCAGGAAGGGTCTGCTCACCATCCTCAGCATGGCTGGAGGGCCCTTTTAGACTCAGGCCTTCTGGTTTCTCCACTGCCTTGTTGACTGTTAACATCTCTTCTCCTCTGCAAGAACAGTGCTCCATGAAGGCAGGGAGTGTGTCTAACCCACGTCTTTGTCCTTAGAACGAATCCAGCAAAAGTGTCCTGAATAAATGAATGTCTCATACTTTGATTCCTTGACCAACATCCGTGTTGATTATTCAAGAACTCCTCTCCCTGATGGAGGAGTTCTCCTTAGCAGAGGCAGCCCTCTCCCCTGTCCTCTTGCATTGGTTCACTCTTCCATCTAATCACTGGTGTATCTTGGGAGATGGCAAGTGTTTGTAAAGGCTGCATATCACATCAGTCAGGAGACATAGTCTGCTTCTGTGAGCCTTGAGCTTGATCCTCTGGGCTTGGATACAAATGCTCTTAGTTCTGTGATAATAGATATTGTCATACTGTCCACTTTGCAGTGTTCTTGTGAGGATCAAATCTAAAAGGGATTTGAAAGAGCTACCTCAACTACAGAGTTATTTTGCAGTTATTAATGCACTTTTCATGACGCAATTTTGTTCTCTGGAGTCAGCAGGACAAGGTACCATTTCAGGTTGATGAAATATCTTTTCAAAAAACAATTGTGTGAACTGTCCCAGCAGAAAAGGTGAGTTGTATAGTTGGTGATCCAATACTTATGGATTTGCGAGTTGAAGAATGAATGTTTTCTAATTAGTCAACAGAGTGACACTGCTCAGATGTAATTAATCTCCCTATACCTTGGCAGTAACTGTACGTGTAATGAAGACGAGTGTTGACGAGGCTCTGGTTAGTATAAAAGCAGTTCTGAAGTGACTGTATAGACAACCACCACCTTTGACCACCTACTAGTCCCAAACACTGTGCTAAGATGTCTGTGTATACAGATGTTCATTTTTTCTCAACTACTTTGTAAGATTTGCTCTTCCAGTTTCCTTCTAAAGATGAAGAGGCTGAGGGTCAGAAAGACTGATGATTGCACACAAATTATTTGGGGTGTCAATGACAGGGGCAGGGTTCAAAGCCTGTGTCTTGTTTCAAAGCCTCTTGGATCTGCAACACTTGTTCCCATAATTTGTATCAACTCGTCTGATCCTGAAAGCAATTCTAAGAGTGAAGCTTAATCATACTTCTCGCATTTAGGGAAACTGGGATCCAGAAAGGTGAAGGAGCATATTTAAGAACCTAGAACCAGGGAGAAGAATGAAAGCACATTTTCTCTGTCTCCAGGCAACCTCTAGATCCCAAGATCCCAGGCACATGGGCTCGTGACACAGAGGTGTCAGGATTCCCGGAGAGGTGGACATTAAGGTATTTGAAATTCCCTGCACATGGTTGTGACTCCTCCCCTCATTCCCTTCCGGTTTTAATCAGACTTACTTTGTAGAATGTTGTTATTGCTTGACTGTAGTTGTTGGTTTGTTTTTGTGTTTGAGAGAATCTTGAGTGCTTTGAATGTAGTTCACATAGTTTTTGAAAATCATTTCTGCTGGCTGAAGGACAAAGGCCACCGTAGAGTCCAAATAAGAGAAAAGTTAAACACTTGAGTAGTGTTTTCACCACATGCCTGACGCATCTTGATCCTCCCAACTCTCTGAGCCACCATGCTCAGCATGGCCACTCCACCTTCACTCTGTGCCCAGACGGAGCTCCCCTGTCCGGTGTGTCAGATATGGGGAAGGAAGGCACCCAGGTTGAAAAATTCAGGATTGTTATAGCTCAGGAAGCTGGATAAATGACTGTGTAGTTTTCTAAGTTGAGGGGAAAAAGAAGAATGTGTTTGGGGAAAAGTTTTAGGTCCCCATGGCTTATCTGCCCTCAATGAACAGCCCTGACCCTTAGAGACCCAGCTGTCCAGTAAGGCTCCCCCGATCCCTGCACTGACCCTTAGAGACCCAGCTGTCCAGTAAGGCTCCCCCCGATCCCTGCACTGACCCTTAGAGACCCAGCTGTCCAGTAAGGCTCCCCCGATCCCTGCATGCCTCCTGACCCCCTGGATAAATACAGGCTCTTACATTCTGCTTCACACCTTGTAACCTACTTAAACTGTTAAACCTCCTGTGATACAGTTAAACAGTCTGTTTCCGAATTTGTTCCCCACAAGCCTGGTAATTTTAAAAAATTATATGAAAGTATTTATGTTTTCTCCTAATATGAAGTTGATTTATTTATTTATTTTTTTTAATTTCACAATGTTAGGGGGCACACCTGTTTTGTTTACATACTTTGTTTTAGTACAAATTGAGTCAAAGTTGTATTTTCCTATCATGGGCCTGCTCATGTTACTTTTGATCTCCTCAGCACCTACCACAGGTTTGTGGTTTGTTGTATGTGTAAAACGAATAATGAATCGAGGGCGCCTGCCTCCGAGGCTGCCCAGCTTTTTACTGCAGCATCCTCCCTAACCGTGTTCTACCTCTCTGAAGAAAGGCTCCTTCTCCTAGGAAGAATCCCCTGGTCAGGAAGGCTGCGCTCCTTCCCAGGAGTGTGGCTGTGGCAACGGCCTCTCAGTGAGCAGCCCGTGGTGGGGGAAGATGGGCCAGCTGTGGGCTTCTCTGCCCCCACGTGGACGATGCCCACCCGTCCCCTTGCCCACCGTCTCAGGCCTGTGCAGACGCCCAGCACACTTCTCCCACTTCATCTCGGAAGCCAAGTTGGCAGTCTGAGGATCCCTCGGCTCTTGGCTGTATTTTTCTAGTTGTGTTGTTCTGGCTCTGTCTTCATTTTATGATTTCTCACCTTGAGGGAAAAAAATGAAAGAGCTATTTTTTCCCTCTGCCCTGCAGGAGGTAGAGTGGATTCTGAACAGTATGAAATGATCTTGCCGGGGGCTGAAGTCATCCTCAGTTTCTAACCCTCTATCTGGGTATTCAGAGAAATGGAGGCCTTCACATTTCTTTCTCTTGTCAGCAGAACCCTGTGTCTTATTTAGGTTCAGTGGGAGAAGGAGGAAAAAAAAAAAAAAGAATTGAAAATGTCAGAAAAGGGGAAGATTTATGTCTATAGATCACTGAATTGGCATTTTCAAACTCTGACACACACTTCTTTTAACTACAGTCAAGTACAGTGGAGGGAAAAATTCTCTTGACCTCACTTCAATTTTTCTCTGATAATAATCCCTCACATTTGCATAATCCTTTTCATTTTTCACAGGGGAGTTGCATCTATTAACTCCTCTCTTTCTTTGAAGAACCAAGTGGAATTTCTAGGACAAAAATTATTTCCAAAGTTAAGACACGAGTCTCAAAGACAGCATGAATGAAAGGACTGGGCATGGGCGCATGGCCAACATCCTGTGGCCTAGACAGCGATCCTGTGTCATTTAACTCCCCTCCATGCTCCTCAGCCCCACACCAGATGACCCTTTGAAATGAAGAGGCAACCCAGAATTTACACATTCAAGATACTTATTTTGTTATAATTAAGAGAGAACAAGTAGAATTAAGTTATGTTTTATTTCCTGATTTTAAAGTTTATAATTTTAAAATATTTAAGTTCTTTCCTTCCAAAAGACTGTAAGGTAGAACATGTCATTCTTTGCAGGAGTTACAAAGCTGAATCCTTCTCATCATCCTCAGTGGGTCCTGGGTGGTGTTGTCTCTGCAGCTTGGTTTTGCTGAGTGCCTCCTCACTCTTGCTGTCTGACACACCTTCAGCAGGTGTCTGTGGCACACCTCCCCTCAGTTAGGTGAACCTGTCCAAATCCCCCAGAATGCGACGCAGTCCTTGTGAAGCTCCACTATTGATAAGGGTGGCTGCCCTGACGTAGTGCTTCCCCACGGGCTGCGCACATGTGAGCTGGGGGCCTCCCAATGACCATGGGAAGGAGGTGTTATCATTGCTCTCATTTCATAGACAGGAAATCTGAGGCATCGAGGTGTGAAATAACTTGTCCATCCCCTTTTTTGTTATGGTCTATGTGAGGTTTTTGGATGAAGAGGTCTGTGGCATTCAAGTGTCCTGAGATGGGCTGGCATCACCCTGACCCCTGACCCACCCTCCCCACGAAGCCTCCTCTGATGCTCTCCTCTTCTTTCTCCAAGTTTCAAACTGCTACTTCCCGCCATACTCAATTCCTTCATTTACTCTTTAGCTTTTCTTCTCACTTGTTCTATTTATTGTACATCCATTGTTTGCCAGGCACCATCCCAGGTACCAGGAAGACAGCAATAATGGCCACACCAGGAAAGACTTTTAAAAGTGCTTTGAAGGGTGGACTGGGCACTTGTGTTGGTGCACAGCTTCTCAAGGGGAGTCCTTCCAAGGTGACCTTAGAGGATATTCAGGAATGAGGTATGTGGCCTTCTTTCTAGGATGAGTTCATAAACTTAATTGTCAGAGACTCTTGACCAGTAGTGAAAAGCTAAAGAGAAAGAATTTAAGAATCTGTCACTGTGGCTTCATCAGCATACAGCAACTTGCTGCTTTAACTATCTAACTGGACCACCATTGGGAAAAAGTGATTGACCCGGCTGCTCCTGGCTCCATGAGGAGATCTGCAGAGATGAGCCCGATCACGCCCATGCTCTGAACCCAGGCTCCATGCCAAGCAGTCCCCCGCAGACAGAGGGAAGGAGGGAGGGGCGTGGGGCCACAGTGTGTGACACACCTCCTGGGGACGGGACACTATTATTAGAGGGACTTTACCCAGCAAACTCAAGCAGTGTAACCTGGCTCCTTGAACCCTCAATGATTCCCCAACGATACAAAAAAGAAAAGAACTTGATTTCTTGCACAGACAGCTGGGCAGAGAGTAGGTGCTGATCAGCCCACACGAGCCTCCCAGGGGACTGCCGCCACTTTTATTTTCTCCATTTCAATCAAGAAATAGGCGTCTGATTTTTCCAAGTGTCCCATACAGGTTTGGTCATCAGTCGGTCTTTTTGAGCCTGATCACCTTTGCATGTTTCTCATAGTGGAATTTCAAT
Source organism: Loris lydekkerianus (assembly GCA_963574355.1). Taxonomy (NCBI): domain Eukaryota; kingdom Metazoa; phylum Chordata; class Mammalia; order Primates; family Lorisidae; genus Loris; species Loris lydekkerianus. Next base: position 17,170 of record CAUYPK010112518.1, read on the forward strand.
ATCCCAAGAGCTGAGGAGAAAATACCAAATCATCAGGCTGTAGCTGCAGTGGTTTGGAAGAAGTGGTCCCCCTGGCAGCACATGGCTGTGTCTGCAGGCAACAGTAGATTGTCATGGCTGGGTGTTGTTACCGGCATCTCCTGGGTGGAGGTTGAGGACACGGTTAAACATCCTTGAGGGGGGCGCACAGGACAGCTCCTCACCCCCAGGCCCAACAAAGATGCATCTGATCTGTGATGGCGCTAGTCTCAAAGCTGAAAAGTTCTGAGCTACAGCAATGTGTCATCTTGAGCTTTGTATGAGCCACCCTGGTCCATTTTCTCTGCATTCACTTCGAAGCTTTAAGAAAAAAACAGTGCTCTTGATATTCCCATTCATCAGTTTACTCTATCCTCCCTGGCATCCTGGGATAGGAAAAGCTTGCCAACTCCATTTCTCAGAGGCATCCACCATGGAAGAGACGCCATTGTCCTTGTTAAACCTCCATCTATAAATTAATAATTACAATGTGATCTAAAAGCTAATTTTCAGCTCTCCCAACCTGATGTTTCTTCACCCCATCTGGCAACTGCAGGCAGTGATCATTGACTTTCTGCCTCAAAGTTATGTCTGAACGGGCTATCTGGTTTTAGGTACCTGCACTGATTAAACAGATTATTGTTTGTAAAACATGTCAAAGGTTTGCTATCGAAGGCATACATCAGAAAGAACAAAAAAGGAAAGCAATTCACTTTCTGTCTGAGAATCTACTGTGGTTTATGTGCTCTGAAGTCCCATTTGCATATAATTTGATACTTACCTTGTGGTGCAAAAATGTTAGTCTCCTAGAGTAGCAATGATACAGCTGAGGAGTCTGAGCCATTAGCTGAGCAATTCTCTGTCTTCTTCCTTTACCTCTGATTTATTTAGCGTGAATGAGGCAATGCTGCTTTTTGGATGGAGGGTGAGTGAACATCACTGGAAAGGTCAGAAGGGCAGACCACAGGGAGAAGTGGAATGTTCTTCTCTGAGGCATGAGTGGTAGCTCATCAGCCTGTGGACCTAGACCATCCTAGTGGGATTCTTAGGCTCAGCAACAATTTTTCTTGAATTCAGTCATTTCATAGGGTTGGATTTTCACAATGGAAGAGCAAATGTTATGAGTGTGATGGCTCAGACCTAGAAAGGGGCAGTGCCTTGCTTAATCCTGCAAGTAATCACTGGCAGACTACAGAACAGAATAGGAGTTCTGTCCACTAGATTTTATATAACTACAGGTAAATTTAGAGACAGAAGGATTATATGAAATGTTGAATGCACCTGTAAATCAGATAGAAGTTAATATGTCAGGGGTCCTCAAACTATGGCCCGTGGGCCACATGAGGCAGTGTGATTGTATTTGTTCCCATTTTGTTTTTTTACTTCAAAATAAGATATGTGCAGTGTGCATAGGAATTTGTTCATTTTTTTTTTTTTAACTATAGTCTGGCCCTCCAACAGTCTGAGGGACAGTGAACTGGCCGCCTATATAAAAAGTTTGAGGACCTCTGTGCTAGATGAAAGGATGAATGAGAGCCCTCCCCTCTTCTTTCTCCCTCTCAGAACCTTCCTGTTGACATGTTCAGACCTTGCTGCTCCAGCTTCTAGGACACATTTCATTATTTTAGCCCATGACCAGCAGAGAATTTTTTTTTTTTTTAAATCTGCCCTGTAAACACCTTATGGTGAGCAAAAACCATAAATTTTAACCATAAGGGAAATCATGTACATCAGGCCAGTTGATGTGGCATCTAAATCAGTGCCAAGTTCTGGGAGGTGCTCACGGCATCAACCCCACTGGTACCTACCCAGGGGACAGTGATCTGCAGCTAGACCGAATCTCTGTTAGTACAATGAAGCCAGCGGTTGCAAGTATGTTCCTTATGCTATCCTGGTGGATCTAGAACCTGGGACCATGGACTCTGTTGGCTCAGGTCCTTTTGACTAAATCTTCAGACCAGACAACTTTGTTTTTGGTCAGTCTGGGGTGGGCAACAACTGGGCCAAGGGCCACTATACAGAAGGGGCTGAGCTGGTTGATTCAATCCTGGATGTGCTGCCGTAGGAGGCAGAGAGCTGTGTCTGCCTGCAGGGCTTCCAGGTGACCCACTTGCTGGGCGGGAGCAATTTATGGTTTTTGCTCACCATAAGGTGTTTACAGGGCAGATAAAAAAAAAAAAAATTCTCTGCTGGTCATGGGCTAAAATAATGAAATGTGTCCTAGAAGCTGGAGCAGCAAGGTCTGAACATGCCCTTACAGAAAGGGCACACTCCTTATCAGCAAGATCCGAGAAGAGTATCCTGACCGCATCATGAATACCTTCAGCGTGGGGCCTTCACCCAAAGTGTCTGATGCCGTGGTTGAGACCTGCAATGCCATGCTCCCATCCATCAGTTGGTAGAGGACACTGATGAGACCAACTGCACTGATAATTAGGCCTTTTATGACATCTGCTTTCGTACTCTAAAGTTGCCCGCTCCAACTTACAGGGACCTGAACCACCTTGTCTCAGCCACCATGAGTGGTGTCACCACTTGCCTCTGTTTCCCTTGGCCAGCTCAATGCTGACCTCTGCAAGCTGGCAGTATTGGGCTCTCACTGTGCCAGAACTCACCCAGCAGGTCTTTGATGCCAAGAACATAATGGCTGCCTGTGACCCCCACCATGGCCGATACCTCGCCATGTTGTGTCTTCCATGGACGGATGTCCATGAAGGAGGTAGATGAGCAGATGCTCAATGTGCAGAACAGGAATAGCAGCTACTTCGTTGGATGGTTCCCCAACAATGTCAAGGCAGCTGTCTGCGACATCCCATCTTCATTGGCAATAGCACAGCCATCCAGGAGCTCTTCAAGTGCATCCCAGAGCAGTTCACTGCCATGTTCCATGGGAAGGCCTTCCTCCACTGGCATGTAGGTGAGGGCGTGGATGAGAAGGAGTTCACCCAGGCTGAGAGCAACATAAACCACCTCATCTCTGAGTATCAGCAGTACCAGGATGCCACCACAGAAGAGGAGGAGGATTTTGGTGAAGAGGCTGAAGAGGAGGCCTGAGGCACAGCCCCATCACCTCTGGCTTCTCAGTCCCCTTACCCTCCTTCCTCAGCTCCCCCTTGCCTCTCCCTCAGAATTCATGTTTGTTGCCTCTTATCTTATTTCCCCCCTTTTGGGAGGGTCTAGAACAGTGCCTGGCACATACTAGGCATTCAATAAATACTTGTTTGTTGAATGTCTCCTCTCTCCTTCCACTTTGGGACACTTAGATTTCTGCATTCTAGGTCACCCTGCATTTCCTTTTGGTGCCCATTCTTCCTATCTGTCCAGTTAATACTTCTGTTTGTAAAATAATTCTCCAAGAAGCTGGGTCTCATCCAAATGCCATTTATTTTAGAACCAACTGGATCCTGAAAATGCAGAGGAAGACCATCATCCTATGCCCAGCGAGTGGGGTGGGAAGTAGAAAGTGAGAGTGAAAGTAACTCCAAGGAAGAGGCTGGGACTTTTCCATCCTAGAATAGTTGTGGAGAGGGAAATCCAGACTATTTAGTGATAACTTCCAGGTATTTCCAGGTTCCATCTCTCAGCTTCAAGGGAGGTATTGTCTTCATTTTCAATCTCCCTCCAAGCTCTGTCCTTAGAAGCATTTTTTTCTCCAAATGGGATCCTCCCCTCCTACACTTCACCTCACTGTACATCGGATTCCTTCCTTTTCCCTGATAGGAGAGGAAGATGAGGAGGGGCGAGAGACCAGGCTTGGTCCTTAAACTTCCAGAAATGCCCTCCCAGTACCCACCTTTTCTTACCCACAATAACATAATTTCCCTGACTATGTGGGAAGGTGTGTCCTGCCACCTAAATGAGTCATTTCCTTCCTCAGAGAGGGGACAGGACACCCTCGGTTTTTTGCAATGTCTCATCTCTTCCTTTTGCTGATGCCTTTTTCCTCCTTACCTTTGGTTTTGTCCTACCCTACACCTCAGATTTCCATTTTGTGTTAAAAATGCAGCTTTTTTTCATATTGAAAAGATGACATTGCCCCAAGACCAAGCAGATCCATCGAGCTACTTCCGCGTAGCAACGACTCAGCAAGGCCCGGCCTGAAACTGCCTCTACCTAGATACAGCCAATGTGGTACCATGCCACTGGCCTGACCCTGTCACTCACCTCTGCCCCCGCCTTATTTCCCTGCCCCTCCACCACAATAAAAAAATAAATAAATTATAAAAAAAAAAAAAAAAAAAAAAAAAAAGAACTATGGGGAATATGGAGAACAAACAGTCAAATATTAAGACTCTGAAACTATTTTGCCCAGTTAAAAACAGCGCAACACATATATTTCCAGTATTGTTTTCACATGCTGAATGCAACTTCTTTTTGCTTTCTTTTTT
>CAUYPK010112521.1:0-29297 GCA_963574355.1 Loris lydekkerianus
ATTAATGGCTTAGTTTAATTTAGTTTTTTTTAAACCACCATGATAAAAATTGCCCATTAATACACCATCTCTTTATGTTTTAGGGTACTCCTATTAAAAAATGCCACCGCCCCCCCCCCCCCCCCCACACACAAACCCAACTGAGAGCAGTGAGTTAACCAGCCAGTGTTTCTTGAGCATTCACAAGGTGCATAGGACTCATGTGGTGCCTTGTGTAAAACTCAAAACAATTTAAATGGGGTTTGCTGCATTATTCATCAAAAACTGGCATTGGACAGCAATTTAAAAAACTAAACAAGTGCTCTTTTCCCATTGATGACACTGAAGGTCATGTCTCCATGTTGCTGATAGTGGGACTAATGTCATGTCTAGTCTGCGGTGAGGTGAACTCACCTTGTCATTAAAGTGCAAAAAATCAGAAACCCCTTCCTTTTTTAAGAAAATATTTTTTTAAAAAAATTTTTGCTACTTTTTAAGATCACCATTTCCATTGTGTGATTTTTTTTTTTTCAGAGATGGAAATAAAGGTCATTTTTAATCCCAAAATTCTAAGTTGAGCATTATCTCAAATCAATTCTTGATAAACCCATCATTTAAAATGGTCTATTCTAATTAGAGACAAGTTTGAAGATTTTAACCGGCTGTCTTAGGTACATGTAGGGCCTGCTAAATATTTCAGAGGCCAATGTACCTCCCTCTACACAAATCTTAACTTGTCCTGCTTTTGAACTCCCTTGCCCTATTACAGCTACCTAGGTTAAAAATTAAACCCCTAGGGAGAAGGGCACCTGTATTTCCTCACCCTATTATGCAGCTATATTGAAATGCTTTATAGGGCTCTAAATTAGCATAATTAAATCCACATCAATTAAGAACCCCAATCACCTCTCTCTCCTTCACTTGTAGATGATGACATTTGTCTAAGGTGGGAAGTAACAAAGGAACTTTTTACTAGTTGAAGGCCCAGCTGAAAAGAAGGGTAATTGAATTGATCTATTGTTCTGGATTTACCTTAACACCAGGGAAAGTGGGCTTTGAGCATTGTTTGGCTAAAGAAGGATGCAGTTTGCATTTCAATGCCTCTGGCACCCCGGGCTGGCCATTGGAGATATGCATTTTACAACAGGCCACTCCACTGTTCTTTAGCCTCCAGGAATGAGGGTAAACAAAGCACCATTATGACTTTGGTGGAGGTAGTCATTATTTTTAAACTGGGGAAGCCTAGTGACCTCAGGATAGTGAAGAGACTACCTCGTGTGGTGCTAGCAAAGAAAATTCCTGGAGATGAAAACTGATGTAGGGTCCAGGGGTTAATTTCTGGAACAGACAAATTTGCATACAAATGAAAAATGATGGAATTTCTGTTCTCCTAAATTTTCAATGTCATCAGCATCAAACAGCAGCCCATGCTCCCTTGCTGGTTAAAGAACATTCATTGCTTTGGAAGAAGGGGCACCTTGTTCTGTGTTCAACTCAATGCATGCCGATGACTTCCTTTGTGAAACTGCATCTGGAGTGTGAGTTTTCTGTACATCTTCATAATTCTTCCAAATATGGCTCAAATGATACTTTCTTTTTTTTTTTTTCTAAAGACAGAGTCTTACTATGTAGCCCTCAGTAGAGTGCTGTAGAGTCACAGCTCACAGCAACCTCAAACTCTTGGACTCAAGTGATTCTCTTGCCTCAGCCTCCCGAGTAGCTGGAGCTACAGGGGCTCACCACAATGCTCAGCTATTTTGAGAGAGGATAACTTGCTCTTGCTCAGTTGGTCTGGAATCCATGAGCTCAGGCAATCAACCCACCTGGGCCTCCCAGAGTGCTAGGATTGCAGGTGTGAGCCACTGCGCCTGGCCTAGCCCTTCTTCTCTTAATCACTGTGCTCGTTCTCTCCATTGGGCCTTGTCTTCCTGCAATGGTAGGTTTACAGAGTAAGAAATTTTATGAAGCAGGATTTTATAAAGCATAGACAGCAAGTGGGTCCCCACTGTCGCAACAAAGAAGAAGCAAGACGGCAAAGGTTTCTCTTTTATATCGTCTGGGTCAGGCGAGATCACTTTGAAACCAGAGTGTTAAGGCTGTTCTAGGTCACCTTTGAGACCATGTTATACCTGTTCTAGGCTGGAGAGTCCTCTGCATCCTTTTGCAGTTGGCTTGCTAAGCTCTGATTGGTAGATTGGTAGGATAGTCCCTCCTCCCCAGGTGTGAGCTACTGCTTGGTACAAAATTAAGGTGGGCCACACCAAGTTGGAGGCCTGGGGCCCCACTTTGTCCTTCCCAGAAGAGCCTGATTCCTAACTAACTACCTAATATTTCCCTGCTCTATTCTAGAAAGCCAAATCATTGGTGGGGAGCATCTACTCATCTGGCTGCTTCCTGCAGAGAGGGGTCAAGGGTTTGTGTTAGGGGGGCCTCTTTCAGGCTCTCCAGGGGTCTCTCCAGGGACTTAGGTAAATGTCCTCAGTAGATGGCTGTAAATGTAGGTGTGAGGAGGAGGTGGGTGGTGGAACTGGTAGAGGATGTAGGACCATTTGTAGTTTGGTGGCTTCTAAATGAAATAAAATGAACTTAGTTAAAAAATTTTATAAGCATCGGTCCCAATATAACAATTTCCAGAATGCAAAGTAATGGGATAACCATGGGAATTACTATGGACACCCACCAAGGCTTAGAGGTCCCTCTTTGTGTCTGGAGATTAGAGGTGGACTCCACAGTGGTATTGATGCCATCCTGAATCTACCTTGACTTGTTAACATGGAAGCAGTGCTGATCCTTTAAGAACAAGCAGGTGGCCCCTCCTGCTACAGTTAGAAGACCAAGGGCCCACCTGTTTCGTAATCTAACTGTTCCAATTGGGCAAGTGTATAGCTAGTTTTTGTCAGGCCTGTGCTGCCTCTACAGCCAAAGCCTGTTGCAGACCCAGGGATGCCCCTCTTATGGCTATTCCAGGAGCAGCTGCTGTTTCAATAATGACAAAAAGAGGAACTAAAGGACGTGTCTGCTTGTGTAGGCAGCTTGGCCACTTAACAGGAGAGGCAAAACAAATCAAACCCAGTTTAGGCTCCTAGACTGATGACCCTGACCGATATATTGAGGCCTTTTAACATCTTGTTTGGCATATCAATATTTTACTTGGGAGGACCTCCAAATTATATTGGGACAGACATTTACAATTCAAGAAAAAGAATGGGTCCTGAAAGAGGCTTGAAACTTTTAGAGGGCTTACACCTCTCTAATGAAAATATGGCATGAGGGGTACACTATGCCTGCCACTTATCCCAGTTGGGACTATAATGTCCAGTCTCAAAGGTGGGGATGAGATCCTTATGCATTATGTGTGAAATCTGGTCTACGTATGGCCAGGCAGAAAGTCATTAATTATGGGCTAGTGGCTTAGTGACACTCAAAGCCTTGGAAGAAAATCCTGTCACTTTTCTTCAGCATCTTAAAGATGCCCTGGCCAAACACACACTCGACCTTGAGAGCTATGAAGGAAAGGTCATTTTGAGAGACAAATGCTTAAATCAATCAGCTTCAGGCATTAGGGAAAAGCTCCAGAAGTTTATCCAACACCCTACCACCTCCCTGGACAGCATGGTGACTGCCATTTATTCTGTTTTCTGTAACAACTTTTGAACTTGAGTCTCAGGCTCAGGAAAGGAAGCAGAGGAAGGAGGCTAGGCATGTCCAGCCAAGGGCAGCCCTGGCACCCTCTTTCAAATCAGCAGCCAAAACCTCCACCAAAGGAAGGGATTCCCCCTGCTACATCTACTGACGGGTAGGATATTGGGCCAGGGACTGCCCTAACAAGGAGAGAGTACCCAAGGGCCTTTGTCACTGGTGCAAACAGGTCACTGGACCACACTCTGTCCTATGGGATTGTTCCAGGACAGGAGCTTGGTCCCTAGGCCAGATCATGGTACAATGGTGAAGGAGCCTACTCCTGTCCACCCCTGGCAGATGACTATCACTGGAGCCAAGAGTAACCTCCTGCTGGCCGTAGGCGATAAGTTTTCTTCTTGATAATTGGGCTGCCTGCTCTGTCTTCCTTGCCTACTCCAGAAAACCGAGCACTCAATACTATATGGTCACCAGAATCTGTGGGGTCCATACCAAACAATTCTTTATTCTTCATTTGCTTTTTTTGCAAGGAAATATGACCATTAAACATTCATCTCTGGTAACTCCTAATGGCAATAGCAGCCATATCTTTGCTCCTCCACAGGCCACTTAATTCACTATAGGAGCTTCCCTTACCATTAGAACCTCCCAGCTGGTCTGTCTCTGAGCTCCTCTAGAGGGGCAACAAAATGGATTTCAGAGAGCTGCCTATTAAAAGTCCCAGCCCGTGTTAATGGAAACCCCTGACTCTAAAGTTGAGACCTATTCTGGACTTAACCCCACCACTCTTCTTTCAGAAGGCTCAACAGGGGAACCAACCAGGCTAGTGCATAATTGTGAAGGGATTATGCTCCACCACTACCTTCCCCAGGTAGATCTATTCCTGACTCCCCAGCCTCCAAGCCCACCAGTGGTTCACTGATGGGAGCAGTTTTCTTAAGGACAGGGAGTGACATGTCAGCTATGCCCACGTAACCAAGGGACTAGAAGTTGTGAGGGCCCAGGCTTCACTGAAGAATATATATACCCAGTCAGCTGAACTCATAGACCTGGCCTGAGCTCTCTAGTTGGCCAAAATCTATCTACACAGATTCTAAATATGCTTACCTAGTGCTACATGGCCAGGCATCTGTTTGGAGAGAGCGAGGACTCCTTACCATTCAAGGAATGCCCATCAAGTATGGGCAACAGATACACCCGCTTTCCGAGGCCATTCAGGAGCCAGTCAACGCAGCATTTGTCCATTGTAAGAGACATCAAAAGGCTCACCCCTTGATTAATCCCTTACTTGGAGCTTCAGCAGCACAGGGAGCTGAATGGCAGGACAAAAAATTCTGGGAAAGAGGACCTCGTGCCATTGGTGAATCAGCTCCCGTCTTACTAGCCAGAATCAGTCTCACGGCCTAACTTCCTCCAGAGCAGGGGATACCCTGGGTGTGGTACCCAGCACACTGGTGCTGCCCCTCACTGGAGAAGCCACTCTCCCTGGGTCTAGTATATCCAGACACCCAAACTGCCGAGGATTTAGTGACACTTTTTATTGGGTCATCCAATGCTCTTCAAGACCTTTGCTTCTTTCTCATGGGGTGGTACCTCCTTGACAGTTTATGCTTTCCCCCCCCCTCTCTTAACTTCTAATAAAAAAGAAAAAAAATCATTTTATGAACTTTAGAAAACTTATAAAAAGAGAAAGTCTAACTTCTCTTATAAAAAGAGAATCTGAAATGCTTAAGAGATCCCTTAAAGATATAGCATCAAGGCAGCTGAATTGTTATGATATACATAAGCTGTGAGGGCAATATAATAACCCTTCATCAGTTAAGTTATTTGTATTGTGATTATGACCTGCCCAAGGGGAATTTGCAACCAACAAGCAGAATATTTCAAAGCCCAGATTTCCTGTTGAGACAAGGTGCTTTATAGTGATTCTAGTCTGTTTCCACCTCACCTCATGGAGCCAATATCACAAAGATATAATTAGAAAATTTGGTATAAAATTTAGCCTTGGACGTTGTGTGATGGAATTGTTTGACTGCTGAGTAACTGAAGCTTGTTTGCATGCAAACTTCAAAGAAAATACTATATCTCCCAACTCCAGCTCCTGAGTGTCTTGGAAGTATAATACAGCAAGGCTTAAAACTCCCCCCTGAGGAAAGGGCAATTTGACACTGAAACTACTGTTAAATCACCATCGAAACACTGGTTTGCAAAAGGGTTCTTATTAGATAAATATAGCTAAAGCCTTAAAAAGCAGAGGGAAAAATACACCCAAGTCACAGGGGAAAAAAATGGGGGAGAAAAGTCTTTAAAGTTGGACAGTATGTGTTGACAAAATTTGGAGATTTTAAAACATGTATCTACACATTTATTTTATAAATTGTACATAAGACTGGCTCCTTTTCCACTGCAAAATCAAATATTTAGATTTGCACAAACCTATGGAAGCCAGATTTTAGACAAAAAGGGATTTTTTTGTCAGACTGTCAGTCTCTGAATTTCATCACAATCTGTTCAGCTGTTTTTGTTGCAGGCAGGCGTAAAACGTACCGGGTAAGTGTGTGTTTGTATTTATTATTAAAATGGGGATGCTGAATCTTGCTTCCTAACAGTCTTCACGTTCTGTGAGTCTGCACTGGTCACAGGGAAGCAGAATCACCAGGCACGTGTGAAAGTCATGCGTGAAGGTGAGGGGAAGGGCTGAGGCGCTGCCACTCTGCAAAATGTGTTCCTGAGCATTTTTCAATGTGACCCTGGCATTCTGCCTCAGTGACTTCTCCTGTACCTGTGTGGACTGGTTACTGCCCTGAGAGGGGTGGGGGAATGATGTGTTGGTGGCAGATTGGAATACATTTTAGTTAATGTCATGATTCTTTTATCTCATCCTCTGTACTAATCTGACAAGAGTAACATGGTTTATAGTTTCAACATCATTTAGTGTATGATTATATGCAAACTTGCCTATAAGAAAATTAAAAATAGAACTTGAACTTCCAGAGGTGGGACATCATACTGATGAACAAACAGATACTAAATCTGATACAATTTTGTTTATACAGCTAATTCTTCTCTCAGCCAGGGATTTTGGGTACATGACACTTGATGTAGAGAACCACACCTACCAGAAATGAGAGTCAAGATGACATCCATAAGTGAAGCTCTTTTACAAAGGACAATCCAGTTGTTCCTAATTAGGATTGACTGCGACGGTGTGACCGTTTGAGGTCTGTTTTCACATTTTAAAGATGTACAAAAGCAATGTTACTTTTAACTGAGAGTGTCAGTCTGCTTGGGCTGCCATAACAAAACATTAAAGACTGGGCAACTTAAAAAGCAGAATTTTATTTCCTCATAGTTGTGGAGGGTGGAGATCTAAGCTCCCTTCCTGGCTTGAAGACCCTGTCTTCTTGCTGTACCCTCACCTGGCCTCCTGGGTGAGAGCAGAGAGTAGCTCTGGAGTGTCTCGTCTTATTACTATTAGGACCCCAACTCTATGGGGTGGAGCCCCATGAAATACAGTGACATTGGGAGTTAGAGCATCAACATAGGAGTTTGTGGGGACACGAGTCACATCACTGAGATAAACAAACAGGCTGACTGGAACACCAGGCTTCTTTTTTTCTCCTGGCTGGTTTTATATCAATTTAGTTTAAGACTCATGTCCATATTCGGATCAGAAGTTCTGATTTGTAGTTTTATATATTTATGATTACAAAGGATACAGATGAAGAGAGGCATTGGGTGATATATTGGGGTAGGGGAGCAAAGCTTCCACGCCCTTCCCAGCACCCCGCCCCTTAGGAGCCTCCATATGTTCAACTACTCAGAAGCTCTCTGAGAGAAGCCTGACCTTCTGGGTTTTTATGGAGGCTTCACTGCATAGGCACGCTTGAGTAAACCACTGGCCATTGGTGATCAATTTAACTTTCAGCCCCTCTCCCCTCCTCAGAGGTTGGGGGATGGGGCTGAAAGTCCCAACCCTCTAATCCTGCCTTAGTCTTCCCAGTGACCATCCCATCCTAAAGCTGCCTAAGGGCTCTCAGCCACCAGTCGTCTCACAGCATACAACAGACACAACTTTGGAGATTCCAAGGAAGCCATGTGTTGAAATCATACAACAGAAAGGCCCTGGGTCTCATAGTTACTACTTGAAAGAAGCTTCCAGAAGAACTCTATGACATTTTTGACAGCCAGTAAGTAATAAATGTTATTGTAAATACACTAAGATTTGGGGGTTGTTCATTATAGCAGTTACCATTGTCCTTACTAATATGATACCAAGGAAAAATTTAAAAATATTTCACAGCAGCGTATGTTTCATGTATTGAAAGATACATCTCATTGAAAAAATGCTAGACAAAAATACAGAATTTCCGCTTTCCTGATTGTTTAAGGAGTCAAATGGATATAGTTAATATCCCGGGAATCCCTTTTGTCTCCCCCAGCAAGATTCTGACCAGAATCTTCCTGAATTGCCTCTTAATTAATGTTTTCCACCAGGCACACACACAAATCACAGTAGGGATTCAGGCTTCAACTCGTTTCTATCTTCCATATCCTCAAACACTGGGGAAACTGATTTAAAGGTCCTGATCAGATGCTACCTATGCTCTCTTCCTCTCCTTTAAAATACATGCGTATACCCTGCTGAAAATGCTGCATCTTCTGGATTTCATTTGCCTGACAAAACCATCGTGTAGCTCAAGGATGCCAAACAGGTTGTTTCTTCCTCTGCCAGGTTCCAAGAATGGGGGCGGAAGGCTTGTGTATCATGTAGTTGCTCTTGCTGGCTTGCACTGTGTTTTATAATATTAACTTCCTACACTCATTTGTCTACCTCAGATAGGGTTTAGTCCTATTGAAAATGTCCAAATGCCATCTAAGGTCACACCACTGTCCCCTCTTCTAGTAACCAGTGTTCTATCATGCATCAATGCTGGTTGCTATTTTTGGAGCTGTATTCACTTAGGTCATACTTATGCTAATTTGTCTGACTCATCTGCAATTTCTAGTGAAGATGGCATTGTGTAAGATCTGGCATGTAGGGTTTAGGGTCTGCAGATATCCTAATGGATTCTGTGCCTTCAGAAACACACCAAAGATGCTGGCAAGTGTTAGGAAGTGAGCATTATCATATTCTGTCGATGGGGGTATTAACGCTCTACATTTCCTGTAGTACAATCTAGTAATGTGCATCAAAGTGTAAAAGAGATCTACACTTTGATTAAGTAACTGCACTTTTTGGATTTTATCCTAAAAACACAAGTGGACAATTACATATAAGGAGATTAGTTCATAGTCTTTTTTTTTTTTTTTTTGAGACAAGAGTCTCAAGCTGTTGCCCTTGGTAGAGTGCCATGGCATCACAGCTCACAGCAACCTCAAACTCTTGGGCTCAAGCAATTCCTCTGCCTCAGGCTCCCAAGTAGCTGGGACTACAGGCACCTGCCACAATGCCTGGCTATTTTTTGTTGCATTTCAAACTGTTGTTTAGCTGGCCCAGGCTGGGATCAAACCCACCAGCTTCAGTATATGTGGCTGCCATCATAACCACTGTGCTATAGGCGCTGAGCCTACAGTCTTATTATTAATAGCAGTATCCACCATTAAATGATTGATTAAATAAGTTATGATGCATTCATATAATGGAGCACCATGCAGCCTTTGAATAAGACAAGGTAGACCACTGGGACATGAAAAACAATCCCCTATATAATATAAAATGAGAAAAGCAGGTGATAGAACAATTTGCATAGTATTAATTTATCTAATGTGCAGAATTCACACATTAGAATATAGCAGTGCGTGTATTATTCTATCTAGTGTATTTACAAAATCCCTCCATGATAAAAATGCCATAATAAATAAGTACATAAATAAATGCCAGAGGTACATATTCTACATGTTAAAAGAGATTACATTGGTGGGAAAGAATGGAACCAAAAAAGTGGCATGATTGAGGTGAGTGTATGGTACACACTTCTACCTTGTTCAGTTTTTTTTCAATTACCTTTTTATCAGCAAGACAGTATAATGACTTTATTTTGAGCAGAACAAAAGCATCAAAAATTAAAAATTTCTCTATTTTCTTTAAGATAAAATAAAAATACTAATACAAGAATTCAAAACTCCTATAGAAGATGCAGAGATTCTTCTAATATAAGTATAACATACATAAATAATGTATGTTACATTAAATACATAGAAAAATGATCAGCCTGAAGAAAATGGAAACAATGATGGTCGGCATTGGAATGTCCTATGTTATATCCAAATTTTCATGAAGGTCTACTGTTTCTGGATATAAATGACAGAGAAATACAATGAAAAGTAGAGAAACCAATCAAGAAGGTCAGTGTGTGCAGTGGGTGGTGCGTGTAGTGACTTACCCGGCTGAAACCCTCTGCCCTCCTCCTGGTAGTACAGCAGTACTGCAGCTCCCCTGCCATTCTGGAGTGACTCAGTGAGCCTCTTCTGTTCTGGTCAGTGGGTAAACACGGGACTGAAGCCACGCTCATCTTTCTGTCTACTAAACTGGAACTTTGGACACAAGGAGTAGTTGAAGCTTCCTGCAACCCCAGAGCTCTAGTTTCATTTTGTTCTGTTTTGTTTTTTCACATTTCCAAGGTCATTCATTCATTCGTTCAACAAGTATTTCTTTATGTGCCAACTACTATAAAAAATATCCCCATCCTAGTATGTCCCTGTCCTAATGTTTGTATTATTGTTGATATGGCCAGTGACAGATACAAATCAGCAAACCATGAAGTGTCTGAGACAATGATGAGTGTAAAGGAGCGACAATAAGGAGGGCAGGAAGATGGGCCCACTGAGGCTGTGAAGCAGAACCAAGAGGCCCTCGCTGAGAAGGCGATGCATGAGGACAGACCAGGAAAGGTGTGGCAGTGCGCCGGCCTCAGGTGGGACTGTGGCCTGGGTCTTCCAGGGATGTGCGAGTGAGCAGGAGAGGAGGAAGAGGGAGGCAGGAGATGAGGGCAGAAGACAGGTAGGCCTAGGAGCAGATCACACAAGGACAGTAGGTCAGAGTAAAGATGTTGGCTTTACTCTGAGAGGCAAAATCTGTGCATGGATTTAGACACCATGGAAAAATTTAAGTGGAAGAATTATGTTACTTGACTCACATTTAAACACGACCTGTTTCTCCACTGGGTTGAAATAGGCTGAGGGAGGGCAAGGGCAGAACTGGGGCCTCGTTAGGAGGCTCCCATGTTCCTCCGGTGAGGGATGGTGGGGACTCGGAGTGGAGTGGCGGGCCTTGAAGTGGTGAGAAATTAGGGTTCTAGAAATATAGTTTTCCCTTGTAACAACACAGGTCTGAACCACGCAGGTCTACTTACAAATGAATTTTTTTCAAACAAATATGGATCCTGGAATGAGAGGAGGACTGACTTATGAAAAAGGCAGATTCTGCAAGGCCCACTGATGGGACTTGAGTATAGGTGAATTTGGGTATATGCCGAAGTTCTGGAACAATCCCCCAAGTATACTGAAGGACAACTAAATTCTGTTGTTCAGTTTTGTTTTTTTTTTTAATCTATCAGTAACTCCATATCCTACTAACAAATTATTTTTCTCTCCAAAGTTAGACATTTTGGATTTTTATTCTTGCCACCCAAGAACCCCAACAGTTCAGGATGCCCAGAAATAATTAGAAAATTAATAACTTTTTACTAACTCTGTGACCTTGGGTAAATTGCGTAACCTCTTTACACCTTATTTTTGCATCTGTAAAATATGAAAATAATCATAGATTGAACTGTATGAAATTGTCATTTTTGAAGGTCAGAGTTGGTCAAATATTGGCCAAGTGTGATTTGATAGCTTACTCCTATAATCTTAGCGGGAGTCTACTTTGGGAGGCCACGGCCGAAGGATCACCTGAGGCCAAGTGTTCAAGACCAGCCTAAGCAGCAGCAAGACCCTGTCTCTACCAAAAAATAGCCAACCACGGTCATGCACACTGTAGGCCCAGCTACTTGAGAGGCTGAGGCAGGAGGATTGCTTGAGCCCAGGAGTTTGAGGTTGCAGTGAGCTATGATGATGCCACTGCACTTTACCTCAGGAGATAGAGCAAGAACTTATCTTAAAAACATTAAAAAAAAAAAAAAAAAGACAAAGAAAAGAAAAGGAAGTGGTCAAATATTGACATTTACACATAGCTTACTTCCAGAACCTACCATATTGGTTGTTGTGAGGATTAAATGAACTAATACATGCAAGACATTTAGAACCATGCCTGCATATTGTAACAGCTAAATAAGTATTAGCTATGACTGCTCTTATTATTATTGGTGCTTTACTCTCATTTTCTAATTTAGTTTCTCTGGCAGCTTATGGCAGGGCAGGCACCATCACCCCCATGTTCAAAAGAGCACTTTCAAAGGTGTCTGTTCATGTCATGCCATTTGATTCTCAAAACAATCTCACGTGGATGTAGCACATGTTTTCAAGTCTGCTTTGGTTATTTAGATTAACTAAATAAAAAATAAGTATTTAGATTAAGAAAAAAATAAGTATTTCATTTTTTGTTTGATTTATTTTCTACAATAATTAGGAATCAAATTGTTAAGTATTATCCTCATGTAGATATTTTGATTGATGAAGTGTATGAAAGCAAAGTTCAGAGCTCTTGGTCTTTTTTTTTTTTTTTTTTCTTTATCTTTCTTTTGTCACCCAGGCTGTAGTGCAGTGGCAGCATCATAGCTCACTGCAGCCTCACATACCTGGACTCAAGCAATGCTCCTGCCTTAGCCTCCTGAGCAGCTGGGCCTGCAGCCATATGCTACCAAACCCAGCTAATTTCTCTATCCTTTGTAGAGACAGGGTCTGGATATGTCGCCCAGGCTGTTCTCAAACTCTTGATCTCAGTTCATCCTCTCTTTTTGGCCTTCCAAAGTGCTGGAATTACAGACACAAGCTACCAGGTCTGGCCTGGGTTTCTAGATCTTTAAGATCCAGTTCAGTGGTTATGTCCTCCATAACCATTGCTCATTGCTCATTGCTGTTTGCTTGTATCTCTTTGCTCACATCTGTCAGCTTAGAGCAGTGGTTCTCAGCCTTCCTTTAATACAGTTCCTGTGGGTTGTGACCCACAGGTTGAGAACCGCTGGCTTAGAGGGATGTGTTGTGAACAGCACGTGCAGTGTTGCCATCTTTCTGCTTATGTGTCTTATCTCCTCTCCTGCGGTTCCTAATTTAACTCGATTTCTCCACACCTAATGGAGTACCATACACAAAGTGACTGCCTAATAAATGGTTAACAAATTAACAATGAATTAAGTAATGAATTAATGATTGTTCTCTCTTTTATCCATTAGAAAACAAGACGCCGGTTAGGGAAGTGGATTGCTCAGTTTCAACACAAATGCTAAAGAATAAGCCAAGGGTCAAGCCCAGGTGGCAGAAAACCATGCCCAGAATGCCATCAAACGTGGCATAAAATTCAGACCAAAATGAAGCAGTAGGTGTGCTCAGCCTGGAATGTGCCTACCAAACGAAAACCCACCCCAGATGGCGCCTCCAATTTAATCAGCATCACCTGTGAGCCAAACTGCACAGTAAATGTTAAGACAGGATCACTAATAATGGGGACCTGGACTGGAGCCAGAATTAAAACAATGATCTGCTTAACAATCCCTCTGGGCTGGATGCATGTGGAGAACGGATAAATGCTGGATATCGAAACAGCTGCTCTATGGCAAACCGAAATGGGGCAATCATAGATAGCAAAGGGAGAAGAAGCATTTGAAAGTTGTCTTAAGTAAAGTAGTGCTTTAAATAGTGTGTGACCTGCCTGTGGCCTTTTAAGAAGCAACCACCATGCACAAACTGCCCTGGTGAACGAGGGAGATTTTGGTGAACAAAGCCTATGGAATTATGAAAGGCAGTGACAACTGGTGCCACCAGCCTTGATGCGCATATATAGTATTAGTCCAGACTCTTACCTGGGATCACCTGGGAGGATGAAGGCCAGTGCTCCAGATTACAGTTCCATGGGTCACCACCTCCTGACTTCGCCTCCTAATACGACCATTTTCCAGGAACGCCCTGTACACATCATGTAAAATCCCTATTTTTCCATACGTTATTGCCTAATTATTTTGAGATTCTAATTATACAGTATCTTCTTACCAGGATCACAAATTTCCTCAGAACAGAAACCCAAGCTGATATTCAAATTATTTAGCAACCCACATGGCACAGGGCGGGACCCACCAGAATGCCAGTTTTGTGCCACCCCGGCTGGCCCCAGCTATCACCCCTGTTCTTTTTGGTTGATGATTCTACACCATGAAGTATAATAAGATTGTGTACGTAGTGTTATCAGAAAGGACTTGTGATTGATTGATTTCTGAAGTTCATTTTTATACTTGTTTGTCATTTGGGGAAATCCCAAATCAGTGTGTAATTTATCATCTATACAACTTTATTAAAAATAAACATGACAGTTACCGACCTAGGAGTAGGGACTAAAAAATAAGAAGGCATCAAGTGAGAAAGCAGTTGTTCAAAAACATCGTATGTATTTAATAGTCATTTAAAAATATATATATTCTGCATCACTGTGCTGACATTTGGGAATAGAGAGATAAAAAGAGATCTCTGCTTACTTTAAGGACTTTTAGTGGAAATTACATTTTTGCCATCAACTAGAGTATGTCCCAATATTTTAGAAATAAGCTGTTATAATAATTTTTATTGACACATACTTTTTGTCCATATTTATGGGGTACATACGATATTTTGTTACATGCATAATTTACATTTGTTACATTCCTAATTTAACAATGATCAAGTCGGGGTGTTTAAGGTATTCGTCACATAGAGTATTTCAATTCATGTCAAGATCTCTCTCCCAGCATTTTGAAATGTACAATGCATTATTGTTTAGTCACCCTACTTTGCTATCCAATATTAGAATGTATTTCTTCTTACTGTGTATTTGTATCCATTAACCAACCTCTCTTTATCGCCTCATTATAATCATTTTAACAGGTGCAAAATAACTAAGGAGTTGGTAAGCATAGTTGAATTTCATGTACTTGAACCTTGGATCATCTCCTCCAAATTCCCAGTGCAGAAATTCCTGTCGCAGCTTCCCTGAGAGAAGGTGAGCAGTTTCATTTGACTGATCACACTTTCGGGAAAAGAGGCCCTTGCCTTATGAGGGAAGTTAAATGTTTTTAATAGAATAAGTTTTTGTACTTACAAAAACCAGTTTGCAAAATATATTACAATTGTGGATTTTTTTCCATATGCCCTTCTTGAAATTGCTCACTGTGAATTTAGGTAAACTCTATCTTAAGATCCAGAAGATTTTTAACCTGTCAGTAAAATGTCTACTGAGTTTTATCTTTAGATATGAGTTATTTACCAGATGTGACTTTCACTAAATCTCAATAAGTCTAGAATTACAGTTGATAAAAGTGTAATATATGGGAAGGAAAACTTCAGGGAAACAAAGGAAATTTTCATTCATTTCCCCTTGTCCTTTGTTTATTTGGGTTATTTCATCCTAGTTGTTAAGTTGCTCACCAACCAGTTCATTCAGCTTTTAACTTAAATGTCCAGCATTCCTTAACTATTTTGATGTGGGCAAACATTTGCTGTATATCTGTTAAAAACTGGTAGTCTGTTAGGCTAGGTGTAGGTCTCTGTAGATACTATCCCAGCTCTTAAGGAGCTCAGAGTCCAATTAAGAATGACAGATACATAAACAGATACGAACAACGCAGAGCTCTAAACCTGGGGAGAGGGCGTGGGCAGGGACGCGCTGGCATCCCAACAAAGCTGCAGCCAGATCTCTTCCCCATACGCCCTGTCCTTTACCAAGGGAACCATGTTCTTGTGAGAGAAGAAAATATTTTAAAAATATATTTATTTTTTTCCCCTGTGAGACCGTTGTCCCTGGGAACGTACCTTGCTAATCTTGTATGAACCCTATTTCCTTCGTATGCGCTTGTATGCTCTGTCGCTATCTGATGGCTAGTGCAGAATTCATATTGATAATTTGAATACGTTCCCGAGGAACTATATTTATTGGATTTCAGACAATTAATAGAGTCCTATTGGGGTAAACAATTGAAAACTGCCTAAAGTGCCATAACAGAACCTCTTAGATTGTATCCTTGGGATCATTTCTGTTATATATGTATTTGTAAATCTATGTTTATAGAGAGGTACCCCTTCATTTGAAGAAAATGTGATGAGAGCAATCACAAATGCTTTTGCCACCATCACATTCCAGGCTGTTTGTTTTTAGTCTGGTCTCTGAGATACCTTCCAGGTGACCAAAATAATTCTCCTGTCTCTCTGACGTTTGGGGTTGCTACCAATTAAACCCCAACTGTAAAGCAACTTTGTAAGAATGCTTCAGTGTCACATTACAGAGAATAGAGGTCAAAAATAAAGGTTCATAAATTTGAAGTAACTTATATAAAAAGAAGCCTCAGGTATGTCTGTGACCAGGAGAGAAGGAAAAATTGTATTGTGTATAGTTGAATAGTACCAAGGACAGGCTCTTTCCTTGATATGGCAACAGGGAGAATTTTGTTAGCAGTATTCTGTGAACAAAACACTTAAGAGAATGTATGTATACAATAGTTTTGAAAAAAAGGGTTACTGACACAGATGCCAATTTGGTGGGGCATATGGAACATTTACACTTGCCTTTTTCTTTCTTTCTTGCTACAGCTGGTGCTGATTTAGTATGTGAAATTTTACTAGCAGGAGTGCTAATCAAGACAGAGATTCTGTAAGGATTTAGTCATTTATGTAGGGAAAACTACGAGTATCATTAAAAAGTAGAAGTTCATGTTATGGAAAAACATTATCATTATCAACCTCATTTTTAAACCAAACAGACACAATGGTACTGTAAGTATCACTTTAGCAGCCGAAAAAGTCAGAATGTTTTCCTGATAATGTTCTAAGAGGATTGCATCCACAGTTAAAAGTTTTGGTTGAGGCACATTAAAGTTTGGTAATGTCAGAGTAATGCAGAAGGGTGAGCTCTCCAACAGTGAGTGGTACAACTTTTCTTTAGAGCCGTGCAGCAAAACTATTTTTTTTAAAAAGCATCAATAGTTGTTTTAAGGAACAAAATTTAATTCTAACCATAGAGAAGGTAATTGAATTTTTCTGAATCAAGTGAGGGATGTGGGGGCAAGGAGAAAAGTGTGCAAGGTTTGAGTTTTTTCCTCCTAAATTTGAATAAAAGGTTTTGTGAGATTAGCCCCGATTTCATATTTCATATAATAATCTCACTGGCCATAGCAGAGTTTAGTGAAAAATTGAATTTAAACAAATTTTTTTGAATTGTTGTCGGTACATTAAATATGTTGTACAGGTGGCTTGGTAGAGTTGCAGACCTGAACGGCAGCCACAAGACATCTGCTGCCTGAGGAAACTTGCAATGTGGCAAAGTGGTGTTTGTCGCTCCCTATGGAAGGATGCCAGCTGCCCAGGGCTTTGCGTCTACAGATGAGAGGAGAGAATCTTGTGGGGGCTTCAGCTGAAGCGGTGCATCCTCCACCCTCCTCTGTCTGAGAATTTAAAGAGCAAGGAGGACCCGCAGTGCAAACCAGTTAGGTGTTGCTGGCAAACTGTAGACAGGTTTTCTAATATTCCTGGGGCTCTGTCCAGTGGCATGCAAACGAGTGAATGCCTATAATCAAACAGTTTTTATTGTATTTTCATGGTTAATTTCTAGTGCCTACTGCAAGTTGTTTATTATTATGATTCATGTTTTAAAAATCCTCAGAAGAGATCTTTGAAGAAAAGTAAAGTTTGCTAAAATACAAGGAGTCAAATATTTTATTATGAAATAATTAATGGTTATAAATGTCTTGGATGGTTGGTTTAATTGTTTTAGAACATTCTGACATAAATATGGGACTCTTAAGCCGTAAGAATGGCTCATACCTGTAATCCCAGGCCTCTGGGAGGCTGAGGCAAGCATATTGCCTGAGCTCAGGAGTTCCAGACCAGCCTAAGCAAGAGCAAGACCCCATCTCTACGAAAAATAGAAAAACTAGCTGGGCATTGTGGTGGGGGCTTATATTCCTAGTCACTTAGGCGGCTGAAACGAGAGGATCACTTGAGTGGAGGAGTCTGAGGTTCCTGTGAATTGGGCTGAGGCCATTGCACTGTACCCAGGGTGATGGAGTGAGACTCTGCTTAAAGAAAAAGAAAGGCATCTTTGAAAGCAGATTATACATTAGAACTTACAAATAACAATTAGTGACTAACCAATTAAAATTCATTTATTGCGTACTACCACACACAGTGCAACCACTGTGTTAAAAGCATGAGGGACATAGATTGTATAATACCATCCAATGCTTTTGCTCATGATCTAGAATATTTAAAAATTAACCAGTAATTTACTTACTAAGATTGTAATAACAGTTTTTTACTATAAATGAGCATGATAATTTAAATGATTTATTGAAACTAGAAAAGTTGAAGAGATATCCTTAGGTAATAAAGAGAAAAAGGCAAGTAGGGTTTAAGTGTCAATTGTTAAAGCAACTCATAATAACTTTATCTTCTCTTTTCTTCTGTCAAAAATTCCTTTGCTTTACAATATCGCCTAAAAAATACTGTTTCATGGAAGAAAAGGAGAGGCCACTAGTTAATGGGATGTCTTATTGCTTAAGCAATAGTAAAATTATTTTAAAAAGGCAAAAATTGAGAGATTGAAAAAGTATCTTTAGCCATGTTTACATGCACACACACACATACCTGTATAAAATTTAAATAATAGTGATTTCTGAGCACTAATAAGTTTCCTTTAAAAATCCTGTTTGGTTATTTTGGAGGAAATAACTTATTTCTAAAATTGAGCCTTATAAGGTTGTTTGAGAATTTCCTCAGCAAGGTGATCATTTAAGTGGGAAACATTTGTAATAGGTCCTGGGGGAAAACCCAATCTGTCCCTTTAAAACTATCTTAAATTGGCCATTAATCACTTATTCTGCTGTTCATCCTTATGAGTAATAATGGGAAAGTGTCATATTTGAAAAAGAAACAGGTATCTGTTTTCTTTAAAATTCCTCAGGTTAGTCAGCTGAAGAATAAATTAGGATGGTCCACAAACTGTTAAACAGTGACAGCAAGCATATGGCAAATCTGAACTGTCTGCAGGTCAACTTTTCCTTTGGCTTTCCAAACGTCTGTCAGTCATTGTCAGGATTTAAATACATGTGTTAATGGGTAGAATTTAATGGTATGAAATTGTTCAGCAAATTCTTGGAGCAAGTGATTTTTTTTTTTTTGTCTTTTTTTGTCTGTCCTATACAAACTTCCAACAATCCTACAAAGTTTTACCCAGAAAGAACAAGCCCTTGGAAAGGTATGTTGCCTTTTCTTTGCCTAATTAGGAAAAAGATCTGTAGTGTGATTACATGCTGCCTGTGTGAATGTTGATACATGCACATTAATTGGTTTCTCATACCACCAGTCAGGTGCTCAGACCGGTGCCATTGCAGCATTGACTGTCCCTATCCCTGTGATTGTACCTTTCACTGTGGCAATTGACAGCCAGCTCTTAATTTCTCTCCTGCCCTCAGAGTCCCCTTGCCTTCTGAAGTCAGTAATGTTTGTGGCACTGGAGACCAATGGCAGTTTGACCATAATGGACCACTCTGCCAGAAATAGTATTAAAAGGAGTGAACAAGTACAGCTGGGAGGAAAAATGAAGTGAAGGTCCTGGTATAGACAGGGAGCAGGTGATAGAAAAAGATGTGAGAGAAAGAAAATGAGGAACAGAAAAGATGTGAAACCCGAGAGTCTGGAAAAGGCAAACCAATAAACACCCACGAGGAAGAGGGCGCTGAGCTCCACGAGTCCCTTTAAGGTAGACGAAAGATGCGCCTCGCACGCGGGGGGCTGCCTCAGGTTTGAGCTGCTTCCTCCAGAGCAGCTCCTGTTCTCCACTGAAGAGATGGTGGAATCAAGCACTGGATGCAAGAAATGCTCTTTATTTCTCCAAGGCTAGAAGAATTTTGATCATATTTTTAAAATGTCCTTGTCAAAATAACAGGAATGCATTGGTTTTAAGACACCAGGGTTTGCAAGCAGCTGGTTAGTGAAATGTCTGTTGAAGGTTGGGGCTAACAGGAGATTCTGGGAGCGAACTGGGCTCCCTGGTAGCAGTGGGGGAGATTGGATCCTTGAAGAGCAGAAGCCAGGTAAAGTATCAGAAGCAAGGTGATGCAATTACCATGCCCGGTAGCAAGGTCTTAATGGCAGGCCTAAGGGACAGCCGTCCAGCTGCTGCAGGTGTCTGGCAGGTGAAATTGCTCCTGATTAGCTTAGAGAGGTACTGGGGAGCACGTTGCTTCTCAGGCTCATTGTAACTGTGAAAGAGCCTGAGGAGGACATGGAAACAGATCCTGGAGAGGACGCCTGCATCCGTGCCTGGCAAGCCAGCAGGACCAGCAGAGGTGCTAGCTGAGGGGGTACTCTACTAGTTGTGTTAAGGGGGCAAGAGGACAATATCATTTCTGCCTCGGGGTCAACTGTCCAGCAGGGCTGGAGTTGGTCCTGGAAACCTTCCTTTCCTATGTTTTCCTGGAAATACTGACCCACAGAACCCTGAAGAGACTGTGTCTGGAGGGAAATATTTAGTCTCCATATAAATGATACTGCCTGGTATAAAGGATTTTCTCAAATCTCCTTTACACTGCTTCTAAGGTTTCTGTTAGATTGCTAATTATTTAGCCCAAATCTCCAAACTTGGCTTCTGGTGTGTGTGTGTGTGCGTGTGCACATGTCTGTATGTCTTCGATGTGATAATGTCTGCAACCTCGAGAACGCCTGGTGATGTGCACGGTTGCCTGAGGTGTGCCTCCCACCTGCCCAGCCAGCCACAGTGGGCCCTGTGACCATCAGTCTTCCTGTCTCTGCTTTTTCCCCTACTGCATTTCCCATAGCTGCTATTACAAACCCTTTCCATTCTCCTCAAGCCCAGAAAGCCATTTCTCTGCAATTCATAGCAGCAGATGACCTCAAAACGTACCTTTTAGTGATTGAAGCTATCTAGTCCAAACTCCTCCTCGTCCTCACTTGCTGTGGGGATGCTGTTCCCTTGTCATCTGTCCCTCCACTGCTATTCCCCGTTCCGCTCCTCAAAGAGAGGCTTCCCTGCCCTTTGCTTTGGTCACCATCCTCCTCCTCCTCCTAATCCAGACACAACTTATATCAGGCTTGTTGTGTCCGTTCTAGCAGAGATTCTGTTGATTATTTCTCTACAAGGTTTCTCTTTTAAATCTGTGCTTGAACTGCCCAGGTTAGAACCTCATTTTCTCCCTCCAGGACAGCAGCAGCCTTCAGCATCTTCCTTCTTTATGTCCTCAGAATAGTCTTCCTAAGCCATGGACTTGATCAATTTTTTTCTACTGAGACTTTCTTTTATGTTTCTTATTCTTTGACTTGTTTGTGAATAAAGTGTTTTGTATTTTATGGGGATACAATATTTTGTGAAGTATAGCATACCAGAAGAACGTATGTAATATGTAAGTAGCATTTAAAAGTGATAAAATGTTCAGACTGCTCACAGCTCAGCTTAAGAAATAGGATGCTACTTTTACCTTTGAAAGCCTTTGTTTCCGAAAGTGAACATTCGGTTGCACCCCACTTACCCTATTCCATTGCATTCTCTCTCCTTTGCCACTGTCCTGAGTTATGTATTCTCATTTTTCTTAAAATTGACCACATTTGAGTATATATTAGTTTATGTAGAGATGAAACATGTTTAAATAAAGATGTTTTGCTATTACTTTTTTGGCCAAAAGCCTTTTATTTTTCATAACTATTGTGCCATGAAATCACACATAGTAGGTTCCAGTAGCTCAGGCTTCTTTCCATTGGTTCTTAGAGTGAGCTTCCCTGCGGGGAGCAGGCTGGTGCTTCAGCTGCACCCAGGCAACTTTGATTTCCTTCTTTTTCTGATCATTTTCCTTCACGTGTTTCAAGAAGCTATCTCAGCTCTTAGAGATATACACAATACCCACATTAATCTTCCTGGCAGGAATCTTGCCCTTAACTTGTTTATGGCAATGCCAACAGCATGCTGCTAACATTGTAGACTCTTCCAGTTTTGCAGTGGTAATGTCCACAGAGCATGCCATTTTGAACAGGACCTGTTCCCTTCGTGTCTACAATATCACCTTCCTTGCAGATCTGCATGTGTGTCACCAAAGGAACAACTCCATGTTTTCTAAAAGGCTTAGAGAACATGTATTGGGTACTTCTCCTCTTTCCCTTGTGTTTGTCATTTTGACAATTACTAGGAAATGGCTCTGGCTGAATGACAAGATGTTTTACTATCTTGTTTCATCCATATATGCCCATAGTTCATGTATTTTCACTGTTGCATAGTATTTCATTTCAAGAATCCCTCCCACATTTTTTTTTTTTTTTTTTTTTTGAGACAGAGTCCCACTCTGTTTCCCTAGGTAGAGTACTGTAGTGTCATAGCTCACAGCAACCTCAAACTCTTGGGCTCAAGTGATCCTCTTGCCTCACCTCCTGAGTACCTGAAACTATAGGTGCCAGCGACAATGCCCAGCTAGTTCTTCTGTTTTTAATAGAGATGGGGTCTTGCTGTTGTTCAGGCTGGTCTCAAACTCTTGAGATCAAGTAATCCACCTATCTTACCTACTAGAGTGTTAGGATTACAGGCATGAGTCACCACACTCACCCCAATTTACTTTTTATTCTACTATTATTGGACATTTAGATTGGTTTATTATTACAGAAAATGCTATCGTAAATGCTCTTGTCTGAGTTTCCTCATTTTCACGTACTGAAGAGTTTCTAGAAGTGACGTGGTTGAGTATGTACAAATCCACCATTTCCAAACAATTCAAACTTGTTCTCCAAAGTAGTTTTACCTATTTATTTTCAGCACTGTATGAGAGGTTTCTTTGACCACATTATTACCAACACCTGGCATTTTCAAGCTTTTGAATTTTTGCAGTCTATTTGGATTTGACATTGTATTTCATGGTAGATTTAGTACGTTTTCCTTGAAAATGACATTGAGAAATTTTTCATGTGTAACTGTTCATCATCTGTGAATGGTTAGTCCTTGTATCTTCTTTCCATTTTCATTGAATTGTTTACTTTTTAATTTTTTTAACTTTTTAATTTTAATTATAGGATTTACAAATTTATTTTAGATAATAATTTCTTATCAATCGTTCGCTTTTTCATTTACACAGTTTGTTTGCTTTAAAAAATATATATTACTCTGAAGTGGTTGAGCAATTTTCCTGTATTCTATCTCAAAGTTTTAGAATTTTGCTTTTCTCATTGATGTTCTTGATTCATCTGGAGTTGATTCTTTACAGGGTAGAAGATACTACAATGTTTTCTTTTCATGTGTATAATGAACTGTCCCAGCATAGTTTAATGGTGAATTCATCCTTTTGTCACTGGTTTGCAAGGCTAGTTTTTTAATTTATTAGGTTCCCTTCTGGGCATGTAGATTGGATTGTGGGATTTCTGTCCGGTTCCACTGATCTATGAATTTATCTTTACACTAGTACCACACTGCTTTTATTGCTGTCTATTTATAGTAAGTCTTGTTACGTGATACTTCAAGTCTCTCCACTGGTTATTATTCTCCAAATAAAAATTTCTTTAGACTATTCTTTAATTATATACAAAACTCTACTTGTTTATAGCTCCATCTTCTACTCTTTAAATTGTCTTGTCACAAATGACATCTTTACATATGTGTGGCCATTAGTTTTATCATTATTATTTTCTGCATTTATCTTCTAAATTATATAGAAAAAAGAAGTGAAAAGAAGAGTTACAATTCAAATGTACATTACTACTGGCCTTTATGTTTGCTATGTAGCTTGCTTTATTGTTTTTATTTTAAAAATTTAAATTATTTATTCTTTATAAATAAAAGATTATATATAATAATATATAGTTATTAGTAATATGTTAAGTAAAAAAAGATTATAAAATTGTGTGCATGGTATGAAAGCATTTTGTAAAAACACCAAGTTGTTTAGCCTTATTTTAAAATTTTTCTAAAATCAGTGTGTATTGCTTTAGTAATTTGTAAAAAAACTGATATGTTTATATGATGGATCAAGTAAGCATTTTCTAAATGTTTGGTCTAGAAATATATAGACCAAATATATATAAATATATTTAAAATTTCTCTAGATCAGGATGAATGCATGTGTATAACTACTGAAGTGAATAAGAGGGTATTTAAAAATGCAACCTATTCTCTCTTTGTATTCTCTTATTTTTTGCTGAACTCTCCATGGGGTTGGGCTGCTCATGAGCCTAACAGAAAGAATGAAGCTTAAAAGTTACATGTGGCTGTGTGGCTATAAAGTTTATATCAAGAATATATATTATGCTGGTTTCCATAATTTTACTACTTAATAGCTGGAAATTCCTCAGAAAGATAAATTGAGGAGACATATGGCACACAAAGATGGAAGAACTGCTTATTTTATTGTTTTAGTTTTTCCCATCATAAATCAAGATCCTACAAAGTTGCTAATTAAGTTATTTACAATATTTTAAAAATTATTTCAATTGAAAGAGACAGATTTCCTTATATACAGGATGGACATAAAGTTCACGGGCAATTTACTGTTAAACTATTTTAAATTGCACATGAACTTTATGTGCACACCGTATTGTTCTTTATTTTTTCATGTGGCTTTAAGTTATTGTCTAGTGTTCTTTCATTGTAGTGTGGAGTACTCGTGTTAGCATTTCTTCTAGGGCATGTCTACTAGTGACAAACTCTTTCAAGTTTGTTTATCTGATGTCTTAATTTCCCCTTCATTTTTGAAGGATATTTTTACCAGATAAAAAATTCTTGATTAACAGCTTTTCATTTTTTTTTTTCCTTCAACACTTTAAATGTGTAAATATGTTATTCCACTGCTTTTTGGCCTCCGGAAAGATAAATCACCTTATCATTTTATTAAGGATTACTTATATGAGATAAATTATTTCTCTGTTGCTGCTTTCAAGATTTGCTTTTTGTGTTTAAAAAATTTGGCTATAATGTGTCTGTGTGCAGATCTCTTTGCATTTATCCTCCATAGAGTTCACTGAGATTTTTGGATGTGTAAATTCATGTCTTTCATCAAATTTGGGATGTATTTGGCCTCAATTTCCTCAAGAATTCTCTCTGCCCTTTTCTGTCTCCTTGCTCCAGTAGGAATTATCATTATGTTTAGTTAGTATCTTGCTGGTATCCCATTGTTTGTTAGTTTATGTTCCTTTTTCTGCTTCTCAGATTGGATAATCTCAACTGGTTTATCTTTAAGCTCACTGATTCTCTGCCTGCTCAAATTTGTTGTTAAACTCCTCTAATGAATTTTCACTTCCATTACTGTAATTTTCAGCTCGATAATTCCCATTTGGGTCCTTTTTACAATTTTTATCTCTTCATTGATATTCACTGTTTGTTGAGACATCATTCTTCTCATTTCATTGTACATCTTTTCTTCATCTCTTTGAGCTTATTTAATATAGTTCATTTAAAGTGTTTTTCTAGTAGGTCCAATGGCTGGGCTTCTGCATAACAATTTCTATTAAGTATCTTTTCTCTTCTGTGAAGGGACCAAAGTTTCTTATTTCTTTTCATACTTAAGTTATTGTTGTTGCTGAATACTAGATGTTTGTAATATTAATTAATGTATTAACATTGCAGATCACATTCTTTCTTTTTCTTAGAATTTATTGTTGCTGGCTGCAGTGGGTTGTGATTGCTTGTTTTATGACTTTTCTAATCTATTTTTGTAAAGTTGTATTTTTTGTCATGTGTAGCTACTGAAGTCTGTGCTCTAGTAGCTTTGTGGTCAACCTGCATTTTGATAGAGGTATCTTAAACACCTGGAGCTGACAAAAGGATAAAAGGACAAAAGGAGAAAGAATATTCTCCCAGACTTTGTAGACTTGTTTTGTGTAGTGTACTTCTTTAGTGCTTAGTCAGGCTATCTTCCTTAGTGTTTCCTTCCTAATTATAGGGAGATGAGAGTGTAGCCAGAGGTGAAAGCTTAGATGATCTGAGGCCTTTTCTAGAATGTATAACGTCCTGGGCACATATATGGCTTTCCTGATGTCCTGGTATACACAGAAGCTGTAAAAAGCCCTTATTTCCATATGTATCTCCTTTCCCAATCTTCCCCTTCCTAGGTTTTTGTGGTCTGTTTATTGCTCATCCCAAGTATTGTTCCTTGCTTCAGGGTACCCCAGTGAATACACATGCCTTTAAATACTTCACAAAAGCCATTCTTTCCCCAAGAACACTCTTAATTTGGTTAAACATAGGAAAGTCTTTGTGCTGGTCTTTGAGGAAATGCCAGACAGGGTGGGGCCCACAACCACAATTCTTTGACAATAAGGTCTGTATTACTCCCTCTGGCGCCAGACTTCTGCACCAGGAATGTAGCCTGTTGCAGTCATGGCTGCTGCAGATCTGGGAAGCAGGGGATGGTAGTTAGGCACTTTAAAATGCCACAGCTCTCTCCTACCACTCTCTTATCACAAAGCAGCAGCTTCATTCCTCACAAATTCATCCCATTGTTGCTGTAATTTTTAACTGTATTCCTGAGTCTTTCACAGGTTGGTTCTGACATTTTTGCTAGCTGACCAGTTGCTTTTAAGAAGGGATAGAACTGCATAATTCCCTATTTTGACATTTCCCTGTCATTACTCCATTATACTATTGTTGGCTTTTTGCTTTTCTATATTCATTTAGAATTAGTCTGTCAAATTTTATGAAAAACGTGGGTGCTCTTTTTTAATTAAAATTTTTATTTTGAGATAATTGTAGATTTATATTTAGCAAAATACAGAGATCCCATGAACCATTTACTCAGTTTTCGCCAGTGGTGCCATCTTGTAAAAGTAAAGTAAATATAGCATTGAGGAGATAGACATTGATGTAATCAAGACACAAAACATTCCATAACAGGAGCATCACCTATACTGTTATTTTATAGCCACATCTACTGCCTTTGCACTTTCACCCTCTTCTTAGCTCTGGTCTGTTCTCCATTTCTATTATATAATTTTTTTTTCATTCATTTTTAGTGTAGGTCAATCAACTATGCCTTTTTTTTTTTTTTTTTTTTGCAGTTTTTGGCCAGGGCTGGGTTTGAACCCATCACCTCCAGCATATGGAGCTGGTGCCCCACTCCTTTGAGTCACAGGCGCCACCCTTCCATTTCTATAATTTTGTCATTTCAAGAGTACTACATAACTAGAATCACATAGTACAAAACCCTCTGGGATTTGTTTGTTTGTTCTAACTAAGCATACTTCTATGGAAATTTACTGAAGGTGTTCCATGTATCAAGAGTTTATTTTTTATTATTGAGTCAAATTTATTTCTTGGTATGGAAACATCACAGTTTAACATTCACCTGTTGAAAGTCATGTGGGTTATTTCTAGTTTGGCATTACTACAAATAATGCATTTATAAACACTTGTGTGCTGGTTTTTGTGTGAACATAAATATGCATTTATTTGGTATAAATGCTCAACAGGGACATTGATGAGTAATTGTGTACAAACACTTAGTTTCTTAAGAAACAGCTACACTATTTTCCAGAATGGGCAATGGTGGAAGATCTGAAATTCCACTTGATCTCTTCAGATACCACTCTGGTGGGGAAAGAGTAGGCACCAAGTTACTGCCAAGAGGGAATGGAAGCTTTGGACTTCTTCATAGTCTCCACTGTCAGCACAGTGGGGAAATCTAGTCAAGCTAGTTGGGTGAAAGTCTTGGCCATCTCTGAAGGTCCACTTATTCTTCTCTGACATCAACTCAGCAGGATATTGAGTACCTCAGGACAACTTGGCCTAAGGTGGAAGGTTGTTTCCAGCTTGGCCTTTGCTGGTGGGGTGGGAGTAGAGGTATAGATTTTTCTATGTTGTTACCATCTGAATTTTTCCTGTCTTGCCAAGCTGCCCCTTTGTTTATTCTTGGACTAAAAGGAGCAGGCCTTTTGGAAGCACTTTTATTCTGTGACTATTGATGTCATTATTTTGCTGGTTTCTTCAGTTCCATGTTTGGAATATATGAGCAAAAAAGCAAATCCAAAAACCTACCACCATATCATCCCTCAGTTCCCTATGTTCCTTGGCCATTCTGCCTTATTTTTTCCATCTCTTGGAATATTCTTATTAATATACCAATTTATATATGTGTGTATATACACATATTTTAAGGTTTTTAGTTGCCCTCAGAGTGAAAAGTACCAAAAGCAGAAGGTAGGTAGGGTTTTGATGGCAATCACATTGATCTAAAAATATATTTGGCAAGAATCAAAATCTTTGTGATTAACCATGAACATAGTATATCTTTGTATTTAAGCCTTTTTTATATTTCTTTCAATAAAATTGTATAATTTTTTATCAAATGTTTCATACATT
This sequence comes from Loris lydekkerianus, assembly GCA_963574355.1. Lineage (NCBI taxonomy): Eukaryota > Metazoa > Chordata > Mammalia > Primates > Lorisidae > Loris > Loris lydekkerianus. Next base: position 28,076 of record CAUYPK010112521.1, read on the forward strand.
TTATTGGATTTATTAGGTACTTTGTATTTTCAGTTGTTACTGTAAAAAGAATTTTAAAAATTATATATTCTTATTTTGTGTGGAGATATAATAGATAGGAGTTCACTTCATGTTCCACTAGTATATATTAACTTTATTAAGTTTCTTATATTTTCTAACAATTTGTCTTTAGACTTTTAAAATGTAAATAATTATATTGTTTGGGAATTATGATAGTTATATGTCTTCCTTTCATTTCCCTTCTTATAACTTTTCCTTGTCTTGTTATGAGATAGTACAATGTTAAATAGAAGTAGTAATAGAAATCAATTTTGTCATGTTCTTGACTATAAAGATAACCTTATAATGGTTGCTGTAAGAGCTTTTGTAGATATTTTCTGTCAGGTTAAAGAAAGTTTCTTCTATTCCTACTTTGCAAATAATTTTTCCTAAATAGATCTTGAATTTTATTGAATACTTTTACTGCATTTATGGGGGTGATTTGGATTTTCTTCTTCAATACTTTAGTGTAATAAAGTAACATTATAAGTTTCTTTTTTTTTTTTTTTATTAAATTATAGATGTGTACATTTATGCGATCATGGGGCACCATACACTGGTTTTATAGACCATTTGACACATTTTCTTTTTCTTATTGTTATTTATTTATTTATTTGTTTTTTACTAAATTATAGCTGTGTACATTAATGCAATCATGGGGCACCATACACTGGTTTTACAGACCGTTTGACACATTTTCATCACACTGGTTAACATAGCCTTCCTGGCATTTTCTTAGTTATTGTCTTAAGACATTTACATTCTACATTTACTAAGTTTCACATATACCCTTGTAAGATGCACTGCTGGTGTAATCTGACTAATCACCCTCCTTCAGCCCACCTCCCACCTCCCTCCTCTCCCTTTCACCCTTTCCCCTATTCTTAGGTTATAATTGGGTTATAGATTTCATGGGAAAGCCATAAATTAGTTTCATAGTAGGGCTGAGTACATTGGATACTTTTTCTTCCATTCTTGAGATACTTTACTAAGTACAATACGTTCCAGCTCCATCCATGTAAATATGAAAGAGGTAAAGTCTCCATCTTTCTTTAAAGCTGCATAATATTCCATGGTATACATATACCACAATTTATTAATCCATTTGTGGATCGATGGGCACTTGGGCTTTTTCCATGAATTAGCAATTATGAATAGGGCTGCAATAAACATTCTGGTACAA
>CAUYPK010112523.1:0-20166 GCA_963574355.1 Loris lydekkerianus
AGGCAACCTAAGACAGGGGCTATGTTTTTCCGCCATACAAAAAACAAAAGAGGGAATTGTTGGGCCCTGCCATGTGCCTGAGGCCTAGTGCAACTTCCTGAGCCTGACTAGAAGTAGATCCATCGAGCTACTTCCACGTAGCAACAACTCAGCAAGGCCCGGCATGAAACTGTCTCTACCTAGATACAGCCAATGTGGTACCATGCCACTGGCCCGACCCTGTCACGCACCTCTTCCCCCGCCTTCTTTCCCCGCCCCTTCTCCACAATTAAAAAATAAATAAATAAATAAATATTAAAAAAACAAAAACAAAAAACTTTTGCACCATCAGCAAGAAAGAATAAACTTTTTTTTTTTGAGACAGAAACTTAAGCTGTCACCCTAGGTAGAATACCGTGGCTTCACAGCTCACAGCAACCTCCAACTCCTGGGCTCAAGCAATTCTCTTGCCTCAGCCTCCCAAGTAGCTTGGATACAGACGCCTGCCACAACACCTGGCTATTTTTTGGTTGCAGCCTTCATTGTTGTTTGGCAGGCCCAGGCTGGATTCAAACCCACCAGCTCAGGTGTATGTGGCTGGCACCTAAGCCGCTTGAGCCACAGGCGCTGAGCCAAAAGAATAAACTTTTTAAAACAGCATCTAAAAACATCTAATACCCAGGAATAAATCAAACAAAATATGTAAAAAAAAAAAGACCTCAGTACAAAGGAAATTCAAACCTAAATTCAAAAGATATACCACTTTCATGGATTTTAACACTATTGAGTATTAAACTCAATAACTCAACAGTATAAAAATCCCAGTTCTTCCAAAACTTATATAGAGATTCAACATAATTCTAATAAAAATCACAGCAAGATGTCCTGTGGAAACTGACAAGCTGATTCAACCACATATGAAAATGCAAAGGGCCAAGAATAGCCAATGCAATCCTGGGGTGTGGAGAGCTGAAGGTCACATACAATCAAATACCAAAGAATTGCTTTTTGCATTCTAGGAGGCCAAGGCAGGTGAATTGCTTGAGCTATGGAGTTCAAGACCAGCCTGAGCAAGAGTGACAGCCTGTCTCTATTAAAATTAGAAAAACCAGCCCAGCATTAAGATGGATGCTTATAGTCCCAGCTATTTGGGAGCCTGAGGCAAGAGGATCACTTGAGCCCAAGCTTTTGAGGCTGCCATGAGCTCTGTTAGGATATGGGGCAGTGAGATCAGCAGAAGATCTTGGCATAGCGTCTCAGAGCCTTCGCAGGATAAGGAGGACATCCATATAGGAATATGGCAGGCAGCATGGCAGCCCTGCACAGGGGTGTTGGGAGTTCAAATGGGATAAGGAGAGCAACCTAGCACAGGGTATCAGAGCCTCAAGTAAGAAAGGTATTCATGCAGAGGAGCAGCAACAGGAGTTTTGGAGACTATGTTAAGGTAAGGAAAGCACCCACATCATGAATATGGAAAACAGCAGCAAAAGGAGAGAGTCATCACATATAAGAGTATTGATTGGCTAAGGAAAATATCTCAATTAAGAGCCAAGTTACTGTCATAAAAAGGAGATATTAGCCCAGCATTGTGGTGGGCACCTGTAGGCCCAGCTACTTGGGAGGCTAAGGCAAGAGAATCACTTAATCCCAAGAGTTTGAGGTTGCTGTGAGCTGTAACACCAGGGCACTCTACCCAGGGCAACATAGTGAGACTCTGTCTCAAAAAAAAAAAGGAGTTATAATTAAAGAGATCATTAAATGAACTCTTTGGTATCAGACCGGAATTAGAGACATCAGGGTGAACTTATGGTTCTCAATACTATGTATATAAAATTATTTCCTTTTTTTTTTTTTTTTTTTTTTGCAGTTTTTGAGCCACAGGAACCGCCCTATGTATATAAAATTTAAAATGATTATATTTCAGGTTACAGGCAAAGAAAAGAATGAAGAAAAAATTAATGATACAGGGCCAGGCAGGGTGGCTCACGCCTGTAATCCCAGAATTTGGGAGGTATGAGACCAGCCTGAGTCAGAGCAAGACCCCATCCCTATTTTTCATGATCTAATACAAAGCTTTCTTCTATGAAGTTTTTAAAGATATCAGGCAGTGCCTATGGCTCAGCGGGTAGGGCACCAGCCCCATATATGGAGGATGGTGGGTTCAAACCCAGCCCCAGCCAGCTGAAACAGCAGTGGCAACTGTAACAAAAAATAGCCAGGTGTTGTGGCAGACACCTGTAGTCCCAGCTACTCAAGAGGCTGAGGCAAGAGAATCATCAGCCCAAGAGCTGGAGGTTGCTGTGTGACGCCACAGCACTCTACCAAGGGTGACAGAGTGAGACTCTGTCTCGAAAAAAAAGTTTCTAAAGATACCTGCAGTTAAAACTAATTTCCTCTCCCTTAAATTCTATAGCACCTTTTGTCTCTATTTTAGCACTTACCAAAGTGCCTTACAAGATATTTACATACATATATATATGCTTTTTTTTTTTTTTTGAAAGTCATTATGTCACCCCAGGTAGAAGGTAGAATGCTGTGGCGTCACTGCTTGGGCTTAAGTGATTCTCTTGCCTCAAACTCCCAATAAGCTGGGACTACAGATGCCAGCCACAACACCCACCTAGTTTTTACTGCAGTTGTTGTTTATCTAGCCCGGGCCGAGTTCAAACCCACCAGCCTCAGTGTTACAGGGACCGAACCTTTTTTTTTTTTTCCTGTGTCACTTTGTCACCCCTGGTAGAGTGCCATGGCATCATAGCTCACAGCAACCTCAGACTCTTGGGCTTAAGCGATTGTCTTGTCTCAGCCTCCCAAGTGGCTGGGACTACAGGTGCCCACCACAATGCCCAGCTATTGGTCTTAGAGACGGGGTCTCGCTCTTGCTCAGGCTGGTCTCTAACCTGAGAGCTCAAGCAATCCACCCATCTCAGCCTCCCAAGTGCTGGAATTACAGGCATGAGTTACTGCACCCAGCAAGAGATATGTATAAATGCCTGTGGCATTAGACTGTGAAGTTCTAGAGAAGTTTTATTCAACTTTGTATCTTTATGCCCTTTTGCCCCATCATCCCTTCCCCAATGCAACAGAATGTTTTGCCTGTGATACTTTCACATTACATGCACATTATGGTGATTTCACTTTTAGTTTGTCAATCCACTGATTTTTTCCTTTACTGCCAAGCACTACTTAACAGAGAATTTAGTGCTTCAACACAATTTAGGATACCATAGTCCTAGATTTGCTATGAAAACATGGATACATAATATAGATTTTTATATAATAAGTTAGCAATTAACATCTCACCTATACATGGCAATTTATAATTTAAAATGAACTGAAAGGAAAGAGAAAGGCCTTTTTTTTTTTCTTACTTTGTTGCCCTCGGTACAGTGCCCTAGCATCACAGCTCACAGCAACCTCCAGCTCTTAGGCTTAGGCGATTCGCTTACCTCAGCCTCCCAAGTAGCTGGGACCACAAGTGCCTGCCACAACACCTGCCTATTTTTTTTGTTGCAGTTTGGCCGGGGCCAGGTTTGAACCTGCCACCCTCGGTATATGGGGCCGTTGCCCTACTCACTGAGCCACAGGCGTTGCCCCGAGAAAGGCCCTTTTTCAGTAGGTGAGATTAACAACAAACAGCTGGACAAGGTGGCTCATGCCTGTAATCCTAGCACTCTGGGAGGCCCAGGCAGGCAGATTGCCTGAGCTCAGTAATTCAAGACCTGCCTGAGCAAAGTAAGACTCCATCTCTACAAAATAGAAAAACTAACTGGGCTTGGCACCTGTAGTCCCAGCTACTCAGGAAGCTGAGACAAGAGGATTGCTTGAGCCCAGGAATTTGAGGTTACTATGAGCTATGACCCCACAGCACTCTACAGGGGGGGAACTCTGTCTCAAAAAAATAAAAAAAAACTGACCAGGCATGGTAACTCCCGCTTATAATCCCAGCACCCTGGGAGGCCAAGATAGGTAGACTACTTGAGCTCAGGTGTTTGAGACCAGCCTGAGCAAGAATGACACCCCAGTCTCTACTAAAAATAGAAAAACAGGCAGGCTGAGGTGGCTCAAGCCTGTCATTCTAGCACTCTGGGAGGCTTAGGCCAGTCGATTGCCTGAGCTCATGAGTTTGAGACCAGCCTGAGCAAGCGTAAGACCCCACCTCTACTAAAAATGAAAAATTGAGGCAAGAGGTTTGCTTGTAGCCCAAGAGTTTGAGGTTGCTAGGAACTATGACGCCACAACACTCTACCAAGCAAGACAAAAAATAAGAAAAACAAGCCAGGCATAGTGGTGCACACCTGTAGTACCATCTACTCAGGAGGCTGAGGCAAGAGTATCGCTTGAGCCCAAGAGGTTGCTGTGAGCTAGGATGACATCATGGCACTCTACCCAGGGTGAGAGAGTGAGACTCTGTCTCAAGGAAAAAATAATAATAATAATAATAAATAAATGAAATCAACTTTTTTTGGGGGGAGGGGGACAGAATCTAATTTTGTCGCTCTGGGTAGAGGAGTATCGTGGCATCAGGCCTCACAGCAACCTCAAACTCTTGGATTCATTCAAACTCTTGAAGCCATTTTCTTGACTCACCCTCCCAAGTAGCTGGAACTATGGCTCCTGCCACAACACCCAGCTATTTTTTTGAGACGAGGTCTTGCTCTAGCTTAGGCTGGTCTCGAACCTGTGAGCTCAGGCTATCCACCAGCCTTGGCCTCCCAAAGTGCTGGGATTATAAGGTGAGCCACTGCATCCAACCTTAGGAAATCATCATTAAAGAATTAAAGAAAAGAATTCAACTCAGTAATGCTTTTTGTGTTTACTAATATATTTTTAGAATGCCATTAACTACTGTGAAATATTACCCACAATCCAACAATTCACAAATAACCACATTAACAGTTTAGAGTAGTACTTTTTAAGTACAAGGATTTATGCATCTGTGCTACAAAAACATTTATCCACATGCTACAATTCCTGAATATCTCTTACGACTCGTTAATGAAAGCAAGGAAGTTCCCCAGACACCTAAAAATACTGGCACCAAAACTTTGCAACTTTAAGTTTAGGCACAGAGAAAGGACCTGAAAAACTCTAAACCTGGCCAGGCAAGTGGCTCAAGCCTAGCATTCTGGGAGGCTGAGGCCTCACTTCAGCTTAGGAGTTAAGTAAGACCAGCCTGAGCAAGAGCAAGACCCCATTTCTACAAAAAGTAGAAAAACTAGACAGGCATGGTGGCAGGAGCCTGTAATCCCAGCCACTAAGGAGGCTGAGGAAAGAGGACTGCTTGAACCTACTAGTTTAAGGTTGCTGTGAGCTATGACACCACAGTACTCCAGCTTGGGGACAAAGAGTGAGACGCTGTCTCAAAAAAAAAATTTTTTTTTTGAAAATATATTTTAAAATGTAATTTCTGGGTGGCACCTGTGGCTCAGTGGGTAGGGCACCAGTGCCATATACCAAGGGTGGAGGGTTCGACCCTGTCCCTGGTCAAACTGCAACAAGAAATATAGTCAGGCATTGTGGCGGGCACCTGTAGTCTCAGCTACTTGGGAGGCTGAGGCAAGAGAATTGCCTAAGCCCAGGATTTGGAGATTGCTGTGAACTGAGATGCCACAGCACTCTACCAAGGGCGATAAAGTAAGACTCTATCTCTGGGAAGAAAAAAAAAAAAATGCAATTTCTTGGGCAGTGCCTGTGGCTCAGTGGGTAGGGCGCCGGCCCCACATACCTAGGGTGGTGGGTTCAAACCCAGCGCCAGCCAAACAGCAACAACAAAAAATAGCCAGGCATTGTGGCAGGCACCTATAGTCCCAGCTACCTGGGAGGTTGAGGCAGAGAATTGCCTAAGCCCAGGAATTGGAGGTTGCTATGAGCTGTGAGGCCACAGCACTCCCCTGAGGGAGACATAGTGAGACTCTGTCTCAAAAAAAAAAAAAAAAAAAAACCTACTAAATTCTGAGATGTTTTGTTATAATACAATAATTATCTTTTATATCTAAAAATCTATATGTCCTAAAGTTATGTCATCCAAGTTTCAGGTTCCCCCACTTGATTCTGGGATTAGTTGAACAAGAATGTATTTGTCCCATCTGTTTTTAAAAATAACAGTCAAATTCCTCCCCAGCTTATCTTTCATACTATATATATATATATGTACATACTATATATATATATAAAAAAATGGGGCCTATATTCAATCATTTTCATTTCTCTTCTCAGGTCCTCTTCCAATTTCATTTATCTTTTCTGAGGTTTACACTTAATACTTTTGTTGACCAACTAAGTATCAAGAAAAGTCCTTGAGGACCTGCTAAAGCTGAATGTAAGACATTAGCATTCGAGTTTTTTAATGTAAACAACTGCTTTCATATGATCTTTTTGGAAATTAAACATGATGTAAGACATTAGCATTCAAGTTTTTTAATGTAAAACAACTGCTTTCATATGATCTTTTTAGAAATTAAACATGATGCTTAAACTATTTTTTACAAGTATCCAAGGGTAACTCTAAATTAGCAGTTTCATTAATAAGATTTTACTGTTAAATTCCTAATAAAGACACTACATTAATGTGGTAATGAGCAGCAAATTTGTAAGAGTATCCATTTCATGTTGGCATTTTAAACCAATTTTACTTTTTTTTTTTAACTATAGAAATCAGGGCATCTGTATAAAAGCTGTCTTTAACATGTAGTCCCAGCTACTTGGGAGGCTGAGACAAGAAAATCACTTAAGCTCAAGAGTTTGAGGTTGCTGTGAGTTTTAACACCACGGCACTCTACCGAGGGGGACATAGTGTCTCAAAAAAAAAAAAAGAAAGAAAGAAAAGAAAACAAAGCTGTCATTAACAATTCACAATTGAGGCAAAGGTTAAGGCCAGAACAAAGCCAAATACTAAACAAAATTTTCTATTTGATTAAAAGGATTGTCTTTCCATGTGTACTGTGCACTAATTACTTGATGCAAGTTTAAATAAAATATCTTCCTATCTCAGAATCGACTCTGAATAAAGAAACATGTTATAGCAAAGTAAATGGGACCAAAAGGAAGTTGTGACTTACTCAGATTCATAGTAAGACTGTTACTGAGCTGAAAGAGAATACCAAATCTATAACTCTGTTCTTTGCTTCTTTTTTTAAGGTATCATTCTTGGTGACCCTCTTCCAGTTGACCTTTTCTCAAACAGCAGCCACCAACAGCAGGCAAGGTCATAAATGAAAGTAATGAAAATTAAAGAAAAGAATTGTCTTCTTCCTATAGAAACTGATTCAAGATTTTATTATGTATGGTGCCCTAAAAGTTGCAAACTACTACATGGTTATCTCCAAGTCCACCTTTACTCAATCAGGAGGCCATTATCAAAACATAACTCACTGGTACAAAGCAGAGATGAATGCTCCTGGGTTGAGGTCTTAATGGGGAGTAAAAAGGATGATCTCATAATGTCTCTTTATGATCCATAAATCACATTATTCCATAAATCTGACACAAGTGTCAGGATTAGGATTAAGAGTCAATCCTCTAAAGTAGAAAACAAAAATAAGCAACTTTTCTGATTTAAATCTAAAAGCTGTCTGTAGAGATAAAGCCAACTTTCATTTACTTCTAAAGTTCAAAAAAATTTCAGGAGCTCTTCTTACTATATGAAGACTCTGAAAAAGTATTCTTGTAAATGGGGCAGTTTACAACCGAAATTCAATTAGATTAGTATCCATTTTCTGTTTTAGATTTGTTATAGTATTTTAGGCTAAGACACAAAATAACTATGTTTTTTAACAAAGGAATAGGATTTGGAGAAACAGATCACTATTCTGGAAAAAGCAAAGCTTGCATGTGAATATCAATGTCTTAAGGCCACCTGTTAAGCTAAAAGTCTATGACTCCATCATCTTTTAGTTGTAATCACAAAGTCTGGTTTTACACCTAGGATATACAAGAAGCATCATATTAAAAGCATCAAACATCAGACTACATAAATACCAAAGATAAGCATAGCAAAAAAAGAAAAAAATGCGTGATACAGTTAAATAGGCTCCAAGGGGTTTAAGCACACCCACAAAGTCCAATCCATGCACACACTGTGCTTCAACCTATAACTGATGGGTAACCACTAGTAGTGACTTACTCTCACATTCCCCACTACCTACATTCATCTTACTTCCTGAATTTCTCCACTCTCTCATCACTTTTTTTGGTCTTTGCAAGTCTAATCTTCATGGCCTTTCCTTCCCAAAAATATGATACAGAAAGTGGCCCCGTATTTTACTACCTCCACAATTTAGCTCTAAGTTTTGTTTTTCCCTATTAGACATTAATTTGCCCACAATCTCCTACTCATGTTTCCCTGATCAACCAGCCTCTTTCTTTTAGTCAACTTGTCCTTATTACAATATCTACCTTCTTTCAAAGTAGAATATGTATCCCTTCCCCGACATTTGTAATTCTGGCTCATAGTAAACCTCTCTTCCTCTCCCAGGTATAGTCCCCATAGCCCTAGGTCCTCACTCCCAGTCCTTATCTTCCTAAGTAAGGCCTCCTCCTTCCAGAGTTTGTCAACATTAGTTTGGTCAAGCAGAGATTCCACCCTCAAGGCAAAGCCTTTTGGCCCTCTTCGTTTTCACAAAATCACAAGCCTCCCACCACCCCTGGTGTCTCTCCTCCACTCTTAAATCCATCCGCATCCAGCCCTGCCTCCCTGCCTGTTCGCCCCCTACCCACAGTATCTGTCTTCCCACTATCCCGTGCTCCCCTTCCCTACTCCTGAATGCACCTCCTCTCCGGGGCCTTACCTACGGTAACCCTGACACCGGAAAGGTCCTACCAGCAGCCTCACGGCGTCTCTCCAACTGGGCTTCCTCCGCTCTTCACTAACTGTCCCCACGCCCCTTTTCCTCCTGGGCCCCGCGCGCCGCCTGGTGCCCCCTCATCGATTAAGCTCCCGCTGTCACTTGGCCTCTCATCCACAAGATGGCGGAGCTGCTGCCCCCACCCCCGGTTTCGCTCAGCAACCCCCAGCCTCCTTCCAGGAGCTCCAATCCCGTCCCTCCGGCCGCCCTCGCCGCGAGCCTTGGCCCAAGGTCCCGGTTCCCAGTCCCTCAGTGGGCGGCCCAGGCCTGAGCTCAGAGACGCCACCAACGCCACCGCCTCCGCCATTCCCCGGCCTGCACCTTCTCCTCACCATAAACTTGAGTGCTTTCTCCTGCAGCACCGCCTCGGCTGGGTCCATAATCACCGAGACTACTAGGTCTGCTCTCGGCCGGGGCCGCCCCTTTCGTGCCAGGCCGCAGCCAACGCAGAGCTGGGATCCCGCCTCCTCTTCCTTCCCCCCGCCCTCTCTTACCTCTAAGGCACAGGCCGGGAGGCCGAGAACCAGCTGTTCCGTGCGCATGCGTGAGTCCATAGGCTCTTGGGATTTGTAGTTCTGGAGCTTCCCACAGCAAAAACCGGGGTCAGGCTGCGAACCGCAACTCCCGCAGTTCGCTGCGACAGCATTGCAGCTGCCGACGAGCCAAATCTAGACAACTGGCAGTCAAGTAGAGGAAATCTGCTGAAGGGAATTGTAGTTCACATAGTCTACGGGAGGGGCACGGTTGTCTCCGTGGTTACCGAGAGACGCCAGTGGCGGCTTGCCTGGCGTTTGATATCAAGATGGCGACCAGTACCTGTAGCCCAAGTACTGGGAAAAACTGTGAGAGAAATCAAAAGGGTTTTTAGGGCCTCCCTAACTGTGGTTTTAAAAAGCTGGCCATCCGGACATCCGAAAAATTCATATATCTGTCGTCTCCAGGAGGTTTGCGACCCAGAGGCGCTGAGCCAATGGGTGCCAGGGAGCCTCTCACAGAGCAATGCAGAATTTCAACCTCCTCCTAAAATATCACTTCTAAGGAATCTTTTCTTCCCTACAGGGAATCAGGGCCTGATAGAACTCGGCTCACGTAGTTCTTGGCGTTTAGAGCTTAGAAACCTTAGCCTACAATTGCTAACATTGGGATGTAAATTCTGCTCTAAGAATCACATTTATGCTTGAGTGATGAAGTATAATGGCCATCCAACAAATAAAGCCTATAAATATTTTCTTTGGCCTTGAAAGGGGTATATGAGTTTATTTTGGAAATCAAGTCTACCTTAGGCGGAAAAAAACACTAGGGTTGGGTTAAAAGCCAGGTGGCTTATATACCTGGCACAGTGGCTCCCATCTGTAATCCTAATTGCTCAGGAGGCTAAGGCTGGAGAATCCCTCAAGGGGCAACAGAGCAAGACTACCATCTCTAAAATTATATATAAAAAGTATGGGCGGCACCTGTGGCTCAGTGGGTAGGGCACTGGCCCTATATACCGAGGGTGGCGGATTCGAACCCAACCCCAGCCAACCTGCAACAAAAAAGTAGCTGGGCGTTTGTGGGCGCCTTTAGTACCAGCTACTTGGGAGGCTGAGGCAAGAGAATTGCTTGAGCCCAAGAGGTTGAGGTTGCTGTGAGCTGTAACGCCACGGCACTCTACCGAGGACGACATAGTGAGACTCTGTCTCTAAATAAATAAATTAAATTAAAAAATAAATAAAAATAAAAAAATAGCCGGGTGCTGTGGCAGGTGCCTGTAGTCCCAGCCTATTCGGGAGGCTGAGGCAAGAAAATCGTCTAAGCCCAGAAGCTGTAAGCTGTGATGCCACGGCACTCTACTAAGGGCAATAAAGTGAGATTTTGTCTCTAAAAATATACAGTTATAGATATTGTGAGTTAAATTATGATAGACTTGTACAAAATATCTGAATTCATAAAATAAGTGAATTAGGAAAGTGCCTTTTTACTTATAGGAAAAATCTCCATTGTATATTATTTTAGTTCATTCAGTAAATAATAAGCACATAACTGTGGGAAAGGAATTCTCAAAACCCTGACAGGAATGCAGCCATTTTAGAAAATCAGGTCAGAAACCGGCAAACCCCTCCCAGACTCCTGGAGTGCCTCAAGATCAGAGTTCCTAGAATCATCCTACCCATATCCTGGCCCATAATCCGAAGAATATGCCCTTAATCCTGACAGAAACTGTAAAGACAGAGCCCCAGGCAATACTCTGAGTTCACTGCCCTTTTCCAGCTATACTGGTGAGGCTAGTAAAAGCCTTTTGCAACTGTGTGGGAGCTGTGCTGGCACCAGGTCAGTCTCCATTTTCCTTTTCACCTCTATTAAACTCTTTCCTTCTCCTTGGACTGGCCTCCTCTCCTTTCTTGAACCTCCCTCCCATTCTATGCCAGAACCTCATAATAACCATGTGCAGACGTCATTTTGAGAAAAGAGAATTCAAGGAGCCGGCTCAGTTGCTCACACTGTAATCCTAGCACTCTGGGAGGCAGAGGTGGGTCAATTGCCTGAGCCCACAGGTTGGAGACCAGCCTGAGCCAGAGCAAGACCCTGTCTCTAAAAATAGTTGGGTGTTGTAGTGATACAGGATTTCACTCTTCAGTAGGTTCTTGGTCTCAGTGATTCAAAGAATGAATCTGCAGACCACAGATCAGTGGTAAGACAGGATTTATTTACAGAAAAGAATACAGAAGAGCCAGAGCTCCTGGCAGAGAGAGAAAACCCAAGTCAGTAGAAAAAAGCTTTCTCTCTGTCTCTGTGCTCTTTGTCTAGGGGTATATATAGTTGCATGGGGCCCTGGATAGTTACATTTAGCAGGGCTTGGTAATTACATTTAACTTGTCTGGGACATGTCTGGGTCCTGTCTGGGTCGTGTCTGGGTCACAAATCAAGGGCTACAATCCCTTTCATTCCCAAGCCTAGGAAATTTACATGAAATTGACCAGGCCTAGAAAATGGGAGTTCCCTGTTCAGCCTAAGGTGCTAGCATCTCCCCAGCAGTTGTCTGGCCACTCTGGTTACTGTACTGGAGCCTCCTGCAGGGCCCCTGTACCCTCCAGCCCACTGGTTCCTCTGCTCACTGCCACTGCATCAACACCACCAAGGCGGAAGCAGGTTCTCGCCCCCCCTCCCCAGCTCCAGAAGCTGGCAGGGATGCCACTTGTCCTGTATCAGTGGCAGGCACCTGTAGTCCCAGCTACTTGGGAGGCTGAGGCAGGACAATCACTTGAGCCCAAGAGTTTGAGGTTGCTGTGAGCTATATAGTACCAGGCCCTCTACCGGGGCTACAAAGTGAGACTCTATCTCAAAAAAAAAAAAAAGAGAGAGAGAGAATTTGTTAGTGAACATAACAGACCTAGACCTAGTCCCTTTCTTTGTGGAGCTTACATTTCTAATTGATACTTTGTCCTATTCATCCCTATATGCATGGAACTCAGCATATTATTTAATACATGATAGACATTCTTTTTTAAAAAATTTTTAGAATATGCAAGTGCAATAGTGAGAATAGACTTTCACTTAATAAAAAGTTTTGCTCAAGAATTTTAAAAAAAAAAGATCAGGCCAGGTGCGGTGGCTGTAATCCTAGCACTCTGAGAGGCACAGGCAGGTAGATCACCTGAGCTCACAGGTTCAAGACCAGCTTAAGGGCAGCGCCTGTGGCTCAGTGAGTAGGGCACCAGCCCCATAAGCCGAGGGCGGTGGGTTCAAACCCAGCCCTGGCCAAACTGCAACAAAATAGCTGGGTATTGTGGCAGGCGCCTGTAGTCCCAGCTACTCGGGAGGCTGAGGCAAGAGAATCCCTTAAGCCCAGGAGCTAGAGGTTGCTGTGAGCTGTGTGATGCCACGGCCCTCTCCCAAAGGGCCATAAAGTGAAACTCTGTCTCTATTTAAAAAAAAAAAAAAAAAAGACCAGCTTAAGCCAGGGCAAGACCTCATCTTTAAAAATAGCTGGGTATTGTGGTGGATGTCTGCAGTCCCAGCTACTTTGGAGGCTGAGTCAACAGAATTGCTTGAGCCTAAGAGTCTAAGATTGCTGTGAGCTGTGACACCATGGCACTCTACCAAGGGCAACACAGTGAGACTTTGTCTCAAAAAAAAAAAAATATATATATATATATATATATGGTCAGTTGAGGCTCACACCTATAATCCCAGCACTCTGGGAGGCACAGGTGGGTGGATTACTTAAGCTCAGGAGTTCGAGACTAGCCTGAGCAAGAGTGAGGCCTAGTCTCTACTAAAACTAGAAAAAAACTAACCCAGTGTGGTGGCACACACTCAGCTACTCAGGAAGCAAGAGGATTGCTTCAACCCAGGAGTTTGAGGTTGCTGTGAGCTATGGGCCACAGCCCTGTAGCCTAGGGAAACAGTGCGACTATCTCAAAAAATAAAAATAAAAGATAAATAACACGACAACTAACTTTAAGCATTTGAAGGATTTTTGAAGGCATATGTATGTAGCTCCACAGGGCAAACTAGGACCAATGGGTGGAATAAAAATAATTGTAATAATAATAACAGCTATCACTTTACTAGCTCTTTGTGTCACTATACTAGCCATTCTGTGCTAGTATAATGGCACTGTACTAGCCATTTTGTGTTCATAATATCTAATAGTCAGAGTAACTCTGTATTATTATCCCTAATTTACTTTATTTATTTATTTATTTATTTTTTAGAGACAGAGTCTCTCTTTTGTCGCCCTCACTTTTGTAGAGTGCCATGGTGTTACAGCACACAGCAACCTCCAGCTCTTGGGCATAGGGGATTCTCTTGCCTCAGCCTCCCGAGTACCTGGGATTACAGGCGCCCACCACAAGGCCCAGCTATTTTTTGTTGCAGTTTGGCTGGGGCCGGGTTAGAACCCACCACTCTCAGTATATGGGGCTAGCGCCCTACTCACTAAACCACAGGCGCCACCCCATTATCCCTAATTTACAGATGAAGCGAATGAGGCTAATAAAAGAAAAATAACTTGTGGGGCAGTGCCTGTGGTTCAAGGAGTACGGCACCAGCCCCATATACCGGAGGTGGCGGGTTCAAACCAGGCCCCGGCAAAAAAAAAGAAAAAGAAATTGATTAAGTCATACAGCAAATTACCCAAATCTGTTTGACTTGAAGGCTCATGCTATTTTCACTGCACTGAACCATGCTGCAGAGACATAGGGACTCGGTTTTTTGTTTTTTTTTTAAGAGACAGAGTCTCAAGCTGTCACCCTGGGTAGAGTGCCGTAAGCTATCCACCCGCCTCGGCCTCCCAGAGTGCTAGGATTACAGGTGTGAGCCACAGGGCCTGGGTGGGACTCAGATTAAGATAAGAAAGAATTTTATAATAATTAGAACTCTCCTGAGAAGGAAATGGACTGCCCCATACCTAAAAACATTAGAGGTGGCCGGGCTGGTGGCTCACACCTATAATCCTAGCACTCTGGCAGGCCAAGGCGGGTGGATTGCCTGAGCTCAGAGGTTCAAGACCACCCTGAGTCAGAGAAAGATCTCATCTCTTAAAATAGCCGGGCATTGTGGGGGTCACCCGTAGTGCCAGCTACTTGGGAGGCTGAAGTAAGAGACTCACTTAAGTCCAAGAGTTTGAGGTTGCTATGAGCTGTGATGTCACAGCACTCTACCAAGGGCAATAAGTGAGACTCTGTCTCAAAAAACTAAAAACTTAAGAGGTAGATTGACTATCTGTCAGGGGTATTGTCAGTTTTCAGTTTGAGTGGGAGACATTTTAGGTTAAGATGTTTTAATCTGTAAGATTCATTACTGTTGTGAAGTCCCTTGTTTTACTTTGTCATCCATACAGGAATATGAAAATATTGCCTGATAAAGCTGGCCATTAGTGACAGTCCTTTTTGCCCAGTAGTCAGCTAGACAATTTTTATACATATGGATTGAAACTAAACTGGCAGGGGCTGGCCTCAGAATGGCTAAATCTCTTTGTTGAAAATTGACTAGTCAATCAGGCAAACTGAGGGTGGTGTCTGTAACTCAGTGGGTAGGGATCTGGCCACATACACTGAGGCTGGCAGGTTCAAACCTGGCCCAGGCCAGCTAAACAACAATGACAACTGCAAAAAAAAAATAACCAGGCGTTGTGGCAGGTGCCTGTAGTCACAGCTACTCGGGAGGGTGAGGCAAGAGAACTGCCTAAACCCAAGAGCTGGAGGTTGCTGTGAGCCATGGCACTCTATCAAGGGCAATAAAGTAAAACTCTGTCTCTTAAAAAAAAGAAAAAAATATATATTCTCAAATCCAACATGGTTTAGGAAAGTTTATTATTGGTCTAGGAATTAAGAGGTAGTTCTAGCTCATCCTATTATCATTTTATGGGCTGACTAGGCAATTAACTAAACATTTTTGGCTCTCTCTTTTGTCATCTGGGAAACAAAGGTCTCTGGAAACTCTAAAATACATATACCTATGAGCCAGACTATCGTCGCCTTTTTTGCTTGGTTTGCCATATTCACCACCAATCCAGTTTTGGGACTCCAGGCTCCCTCCTTCTACCTCATCTGATAATCTCCTTTAGACTGCACCAATCACTTTAATTGGTCAATCCTTTTATGGTTCTCTTTTCTCCTTTTAGTTTCACTTAAATTTCTTTGACTGGATTCAATGACCTTCATAATCTTACCCAATTCTTTCTCTCCACTCTTTTTTTTTTTTTTTTTTTTTTTTAGACAGAGTCTCACTATACTGCCCTCAGTAGAATGCCATGGCATCACACTTCACCGCAACCTCAAACTCGGGCTTAAGTGATTTTCTTGCCTCAGCCTCCCAAGTAGCTGGGACTATAGGTGCCTACCACAACACCTGGCTATTTTGAGAGATGAGGTCTCTCTCTGGCTCAGGCTGGTCTTAAACTCATTAGCTCAGGCAATCCACCACCTAAGCCTCCCAGAGTGCTAGGATTACAGGACATGAGCCACCTCACTGGCCCCTTTCTCTCCACTCTTACTTCTTATTTTGCTTTAATATGCTCCTCTGCTCCATTGAAGCATTCTTCTCCTACCCACATCTGCTCAGCATACTCCTGCCTATTAGCCTTAGCATGTGTTAGACATTTTGCAGTTCTGGAAGGCTTCCCTTTCTCCCTCCTTATTCATCTTTCAAGGTTTGATTTAAACCTTACTTTTAAAAAATATTTACCTGGCTCGGCGCCTGTGGCTCAAGTGGCTAAAGCGCCAGCCACATACACCTGAGCTGGCTGGTTCGAATCCAGCCCGGGCCTGCCAAACAACAATGGGTGCAACCAAAATAGCCGGGCATTGTGGCAATCAAACGCCTATAGTCCCAGCTACTTGGGAGGTGGAGGCAGGAGAATCGCTTGAGCCCAAGAGTTGGAGGTTGCTGTGAGCTGTGATGCCACTATATTCTACCCAGGGCAACAGCTTGAGGCTCTGTCTCAAAAAAAATAAATAAATAAAATTTACCTAATAATTTATTACCTCTTAGCACCGTAGCCCAATCTCTTTTCCCTCCTTCCACAGGCAGTGTTTATCTTTTTGTTTATGTAGTTCTTGAAAAACAGATATCATTTTTGTATGCTACATTTTTAATTCACAAATGTAATATTGTTTTATATATCTCATTATGTGTGATACTCACTGAGCCACAGGCACTGCCCAAAATTTACCTTCTTTAAGCAACCTCCAACCTATAATGCTTCTTTAAGCACACTAATCTGCTCTTCTAACCCAGAACCCCATACCTGTAGTATGTGAAGTCGTCTGGAGCCAGAAATATTCCATGCACAAGAGCTTTTTCTCATCCAATGGCATCTTTCTTTCCCATACCCAGTTGGGTGAGCATCCTTGATAGTGCATAAGAATAATTTGGGGCACCTGTGGCTCAGTGAGTAGGACGCTGGCCCCATATACTGGAGGTGGCAGGTTCAAACCTGGCCCAGGCCAAAAACTGAAAAAAAAAAAAAAAAAAAGAGTAATTTGGGATTTGGTGCCCTTGATAGTGTATAAGAGTAATTTGGGGCTTGGTGGCTGTAGCCCAGTGGTTATGGCACCAATCACATACACAGAAGGTGGTGGGTTTGAACCCAGCCCTGGGGCCAGCTAACCAACAATGACAACTGCAATAAAAAATAGCCAGGTATTGTGGCAGGCACCTGTAGTCCCAGATAATTGGGAGACTGAGGCAAGAGAATGGCCTGAGCCCAAGAGCTGGAGGTTGCTGTGAGGTGTGATGCCATGGCATTCCACCAAAGGTGATATAATGAGACTCTGTCTCAAAAAAAAAAAAAGAGTAATTTGGGGCTGGGTGTGGTAGCTCACACCTATAATCCTCTGGGAGGCTGAGGTCGGTGGATTGCTTGAGCTCATGAGCTCAAGACCAGCCTGAGCAAAATTGAGACCCCTGTCTCTACTAAAAATGGAAAACAGGAGGCAAGAGAATCTCTTAAGCCCAAGAGTTTGAGGTTGCTGTGAGCTGTGACACTATGGCATTCTACTCAAAAAAAAAAAAAAAAAAAAAAAAAATTATTTGGGATCTTTATAAAAATATTGATGCCCAAACTCTACCTTCCAAGTATTCTAATTTAATTGATTGTGGTAGGCCTTAAGCAATAGTAGTTTAAAAAGGTGATTCTAATCTGCAGCCACGTTTGAGACCACTGGCTTGGAATTTAGGTGCTTAGTGTCTTTTTCTTGGCTGTGCAGAGTCCTCCTCCATGTTTAACTTACCTTCTAAACTCTAGAATTACCCCTTCCCTGTCTACCCAAGCCTATCAAAACACCTTTATTTTCCAAGGACAGCCAATCAAAGCTCAAGGTTGGCAAGAAGCAAAAGTGATTAATTCATTGATTAAAAACTCATCAACTATTTGACTATCTGATAGGGTTAGTCCTAGGGTCAAGAGAGCCAAAGGCAGCAGAAAGGGTATTTATATTTCAGTTGGCTGGAGACATGTTGTTATATACTTTGGTGTTAAAGAAAAATTCCCCTCCTTTTTTTGGAGACAGAGTCTCACTTTGTGGGCCTTAGAAGCGTGGAATGGCTTTATAACTCACAGCAACCTCAAACTCTTGGGCTCTAGTGATTCTCTTGCCTCCGCCTCCCAAGTAGCTGGGCCTACAGGTGCCAGCTACAATGCCCAACTATTTTTTAGAGACAGTGTCTTGCTCTTGCTCAGGTTTTCTTAAACTCCTGAGCTCAGGCAATCCACCCACCTCGGCCTCCCAGAGTGCTGGGATTACAGGTGTGAGCTACCTCTCTCCTGGCCTTCCCCTCTTTCCTTTACTTCTGTGTCCTCATGAAAAGTCAAGAGTTAATTCTTTACTTCTGAAAGTTTGCTGACCCTATTGAGGTGCTATGTTCTTGTGCCTAAATGAAGAGAGACATTTTTCCACAGCAAACTGTAATTCACTTGAGGTTCTCTTATCTGATGCTCTCACTGTCTCAGGCCAAGGCCAATTCTATCTGGATAGAGCAGTCAGTCTCCTTCAGAGCATCTTTGTAGGGTAAGGACTGGGTGGGATGGTAGTGGAGCCACAGGAAAGAGTATTACAGGCAAAGGTAACTGCATTTTTCATGATGCATTCTGGGAATCAAAAAAGATCCATGGGACTTTAGTAGAACAGTGGCCTAGATGAGATCACAGAAGACAATAGCAGGGACCTCTATAAGCAAGCCATTATTTAGCTGGCATAAGCTGGTCAGGTGAACTAGCTGATAGTCTTTCTTACTGGTGTCAGTGCCTATATCTTATTTATTTACTTATTTATTTATTTATTTTTGAGAAAAAGCCTCAAGCCCTGGGTAGAGTACTGTGGCATCACAGCTCACAGCAACCTCCAAATCCTGGGCTCAAGCGATTCTCTCTCCTCTGCCTCCCAAGTAGCTGGGACTACAGGCGCCCGCCACAATGTCCGGCTATTTTTTGGTTGTAGTTGTCATTGTTTGGCAGGCCTGGGCTGGATTCGACCTGCCAGCTCAGGTGTATGTGGCTGGTGCCTTAACCACTTGAGCCACAGGTGCTGAGCCAGTGCCTATATCTTACCAACTATAAAATATCCTGACTTTCACCCCAGTTTAAGGCTAACTTGAGGCATTTGGACTTTTCCTAAGAGCTGTGGGAAACTACTGAAAATTTTTAAGCAGGGCTACAACATGGTCAGATTTGTATTTTCAGAAAATCACTCCAAGTCCAAGGTTGAGAACAGATTAGAAAGGAGCACAGGCCAGGCAAGGTGGCAAGCTCTCTGGGAGGCCCAGGAGGATGGGATGCTTTAGCTCAGGAGTTCAAGACCAGCCTGAGCAAAAGCAAGATCCCCATCTCTACTAAAAATAGAAAAACTGAAGCAAGAGAATGCTTGAGCTCAAGTTTGAGGTTGCTGTGAGCTATGAGGAAGCCATGGCACTACACACAGGGCAACAGTTTGAGATTCTGTCTCAAAAAAAAAAAAAGAAAAGAAAAGAAAAGAAAGAAACACAGCTGGAGGCTTGATAAAATTATGAGTTGCTGAAATCTTCCTGGGAGAAATGGTGGCAGCCTACAGAAAAAAAGGAGGTGAGTTCCAGTGATACCAAGGAAACAGAATTAGTGGGACTTGATGATTGATAAGATATGTCATGGATGATGTCAAAGGTATGTGTTACAGATGACTTTTAGGTATCAGTGTCAGGAAACAGAATGAATGAGGGATGCCATTTATTTGAGACAGGGAGCACAATGGAAGGAGCAGGTGGGGAGATAATCATTTCTTTTTCAGACATATTGCTTCGAGGAGCCTGCAAGACTTCCATATGGATTCAAACATTAGGGTGGCCATTGGATATTTGCTTTTTTTTTTTAGACAGAATCTTACTGTGTTGCCCTCGGTAGAGTACTGTGGCATCACAGCTCACAGCAACCTCCAACTCTTGGGCTTACACGATTCTCTTGCCTCAGTCTCCCAAGTAGCTGGGACTATAGGCGCCCTCCACAACACCCGGCTATCTTTTGTTGCAGTTGTTTAGTTGGCCCAGGCTGGGTTCGAACCCACCACCCTCAGTATATGCGGCCAGCGCCCTACTGAGCCACAGGCACCACCCAAAGAGGTTTTGGGTTTGTTTTTTTGTTTTTGTTTTTTTTTTCTTCATTTTAGCAGTGTTTAATGAAAGTTGCATATAAGATTATTTTATTCCTGCATCTTCTCAATTGTTTCTTCTTTGTACTTACCCTTTCCCTTTCCTACTTGGCGAGATTTGGCTTTTCGTTCAAGGATCTTTTTGCGGTCTTTGTCCAGTTTAAGCCTAGTAATGACCACCTTGCTGGGGTGAATGCCCACATGGACAGTTGTGCCATTAGCCTTTTCCCGCTGCACCC
>CAUYPK010112525.1:0-20875 GCA_963574355.1 Loris lydekkerianus
AAATACTAAAGTATAGAATTTATTATACAATAATAATTCATATTTATATTTGTAAAGATGCAATAAACCATACATAAACACATGAGAAATGGAGATTACAAAAGTATACAATCTCATTTTTTAAAAATGTTTTTTGAAAAATGTATTCAAGTTAATACCAAAATATTAACAGACGTCATCTCTTGGTAGGAAAATAATAAGTTGTTTTCTTATCTTGTATTAATTTCCTTAGATCTGTACCAGACATAGATTTCTTTTTAGTAAAAATAAAGGATCTGATTTCTATTAAGGAAAGTTTTACCTAGAAAGCTATTATTTAAACTCAAATTACTTAGTGCCTTGCATATATGAGAACTTGACCTAACCAATACTCAAAAGAAAGAAGTAAGACTGCACATGTCCTAGGGAGCTCTCTATCTTCTGAAAAACGGGGATATACCGAATGTTAAGGGAATAGTAAGTCAAGATGAGGATGATGCCTTTTGTATGCATCTGTGAGAAGCATCACTAGCACTAAGGCGTTTCTTATCTGCTTTAAAATTTAACTCAAAGAATCGATGCAGTCTATTGCCTTTGAACATTTTCTCTTCTTGGATTTTTTTGTTGTTTTTGTTGTTTTTTGAGACAGAGTCTTACTATGTCGCCCTCGGTAGAGTGGCCTGGTGTCACTGTTCACACTTCACAGCAACCTCTAACTCTTGGGCTTAAGTGATTCTCTTGCCTCAACTTCCCTACTAGCTGGGACTATAGGCGTCCAACGGCTATTTTTTGGTTGTAGTTGTCGTTGTTTGACAGGCCCGGTCTGGATTGGAACCAGCCAGCTCCGGAGCATGTGGCTGGCGCCCTAGCCGCTGAGCTACAGGAGCCGAGCCTCTTCTTGGATTTGTATTTGTAGAGATTACGAAAATGTTTGAGTGTATATCCATACGGTTGCTTTGTTTGTTTTTTTGCTGTTTTTTGTTTGCTGTTATTTTTCTAAACTAGAGATTAAAATAATAAAGTCATTGTACTGTCAATCATAGAATATTGGCTAACATCCTGTTGTGTGTTTAAAACAGTTAAATTACTGATTCAACAAAAGTTAAAGACGCAACATACTTATGGGGAAAAAGTGAATACAGGTTAATGGAGGCATATTTTTATTTTGATAAGATAAAATTTTTTAAAGATAAAATTATTTATTTATTTATTTGCCTTGGTTTGTTTTAAACTCCCTTTTTTCATACTTTTCTGCCGTCTCTAGCAATTTCAGCTGATGTAAATTTACATAAATTCTCACTGAGCAATCCAGAAAAGAATTCTGGAAAAGTCAGAATCAGGAGACTGACTGAGAATAGGAGAATAGCTGATCTTTACCTTGGCTAAGACCCACCCAACCCGAATCACAGGAGGTCTATTTACCTAAAAATCAAGGAGCTTGAATCACACTTATGACACAACTAATTTACAAATATTATTTTTTTTGGGGGGGGGGTTAACCACAGATAATCATTAAAATAGTCTACATTTTAGAAAAGGAAACAAAATAACTTTGGCTATATTGTTTGTCCTTCCATGGATTTTCTTCTATATACTATTGATGGTAATTTTTAAAATAGTCTTAAATTTTAAATTAATAACTTATTTGATGTTAGTAGTTAGTCATTTACTATAAAATTTCCTATATCCCTTGGTAATATACAAGGATAAGAAGGACTATATAAATCTTGACTGTGTTTCAGGATTGGGTAAAAAAATACACCAGCAACAAATTTTATTTTTGGTTCAGACAGGAGTCCCCAGATATTCTGCTATGTCCAGAGTGATTGTTGGTAAAGAAATAAATTGGGTTAGGACTCCAGCTGACTAAGTACTATATTCAGCCCTTCCAGAGTACAGGTTACATCCATAATAAATGACTTTAATTTAAAAGAGATTTCTAACAAAAATAATTTTATCATTCTGACCTTATGTATAGTAGTTCCTAAGGATGACAATTATTTCTAATCATTTAAAACTTTGAACCTGCTGGCATGAACTTTATTTCTAGCACTACACAATATGACACATTTAAATTGGAAAAAAAGTCAAGAGGTATAGTATAAGATTCTCTCCCCTCTCTCTCTTTTCTCTTTCTACCCCTTCCACCGTCTTTCTCTTTCTCCTGTCTTCTCTGCCCCTTCTCCTTTCCTTAAGTTTTGAATGGTTAGCAGGAATTTTGGTAAACTATGTCAGATATTCAAGGACATAAATTTAAATTCTCATTCTCCCTTTCAAAAACACTGAACATCCCCTAGATGATAAGAAATATAAACGTGACGACGTGGTATATCCTGCACATGGGGAGCTGATGGCACTAGAGTCCTCATAAATAAGTCTTATATGAGAGAGTTATCTCCTCCACTTCAAGAAGTGTGTGTAATTTTGAAAAGGGAGATTCAAAGGAGTGAGAAAGATTATTTAACTGATGGGATTAGAGAAGGGCCTACTGAACATACGATGATGAAATTAGTTTTAGTAGAAAAACTCCAATGAACTTTTCTAATTTCTTGTTACTGCTTTTTATTTTGCTGTTTTCCTGCCTCCTTGACTCCATTAACACCACCATTCCAAATCCTTGCAAATGCGAAATTCCCACAGAAGCAAATTGTACACTATTTTCTTAATGAGAAGTCAAACATTAAAAAAGATAACCAAAATGACTTTATATCATATTTGCATATCTATAACTACATGTATTTCCTGTAAGTACATAATAATTTAAACATTTAAAGTTAACGTATTTTCTCAGTAGATAGCTACTAGGCCCTCAACCCACACGTTTCTAAAAAAGAGACCTACGATTTCCATGCCTCATCATCATTAAAATTGGCTATAAAGAGCATTACACCATTTTCAGGTATCATTAGAATTCATTCTAGTTTGTCTCCTGGCCATACAATTTTCATGCATTTATTCAATTATTCATTTGTTTCTATATACGAAGGATATATAAGAAGTAATCTGGATGGAAAAGTAGGCTTTGGAAATTTCCCTGAGGGTGCATATTTAAACCATGCTAAGAGTTTGTGTGTATAGTATGTTTACTTTGGGTAGCCTCGGCAGCTCGTGGAGTTCAACAGGGAAGGAAAACCCACTCACATTACCACTTGGGGCCAGGATTGTTCATTCCTTGAATCCATGTGTAGTGGATGCTAACTGTAGTCCAGGGACTATGCTAGTGTGCTGAAGATGTAGTAACAGATAAAAAGGGTAAAACCTGTATTTCTTCAAGGAGACATCAAATACTTGAGGAAGAGGGAAAATTCAATAAGAAATTGCATTTTTAAATGAAAATGATATGAAAAAACTAAAAAGACAATATTGGTACATAGATAACAGAAATATTTTATGAATCCCAGTCCCTGTAGAATTATATATTCCTATATAACAGTATCAGTCTCTTTTTTTCAACCACATCAAAATGATGTATTCCTAGAGTCAGAAAATTTCTTGAGGATCAAAAGAATTACTAGAAGTGTGTAGGAAAAAATTGTATATGCTCTTAACATTAAATAATAATCCGTGAGCTCTCCGTTGGCAATTTCTCATAGTTCCAGAGTACGTATCAGTCACTGGCAGTCACAGCTAGACCCTACAAAGCACTTCTTACTGTCTTATCCACACAAACAGGACAACCTTCAGAAGAGATAGTCCATGTAAATAAAAATAAAAATAAAATGTGTCAAATTATAAAATAATCCTACTGTAAGAGTGAATTAGGTCATATCAATAAGTCTTTGTATGTGGAGTAAGGGCTGTACACTTGTATGGCATTTTAACATGCATAAAACTTTTTAAACATATCACTCAATTGATTTTCATAAAAATTGATTACATAGGCAAGATGAATAATTCATATTCAAATTCAATGGATTTTATTTCTTTTTGCTTTAATTTTTATTTTTCAGTCCAAGTTTCTTCTGGCTGCTGAGTGGCCATGATAGTTCTGCCTGCCTCCATAGCACGGGGTGTTCTGACCCCTACTGAAAACATGATTTATGGGTTAAACTGACATGATGAAACTATAGTCTTAAAACTAAGGATGGCATTAAATCAAAACATTCATGGTAGTCAGCTGACTGAGGTGGCTATTAAGAATTTTGTGATTTAACAGGATAATAGATTATAGTGCCTATATATATAGTGTGGGCAGAACCAGTAATAAATGGCTCCCTAAAAGCTCCTACACTGACACACAGGTATTGCCTCCTTTCAGATTTGAAGAGAAGGACAGGGAACCCTCATCAGAAAATGTGACCACTACCTAGGTTTCTACAAAGCAGGAGGTGGGTGTTGTAATTCTAATTACATGCTAATTCTCATTGATTGGCCTGTTTAAATGGTAATGAGGCATAGATAGGCCCAAGGATTTGAAACTCTTTGCAGAGTGTATCTGTTGCTTGCTTGAAAAGTTGTGGTTGCCTCAGGAAAATGTGATGGTAAAAGAGAATGACTTTTAGCTCTCTAACCTGTGGAGAAGGGAATCCTGTTAAGAATTTTTAGGACTCCATCCTGGGGCACTACAGGTGCATCCAGTTGCTATCATTCTTCCACTGTCACCTTCAGATTCCCAGGGCTGTCTTCCTCTGTAACCCAGACATGGGTCTGTCACCTTTGTGGTGGAAATGGGTGAAAAACATCACACGTCACCCTTAGAAGAGCACCCAAGAAGTCTGGTTGCTTTTTTGTGTTCTGCAAAATCTTAATTATACTGCATAGATGTAAAATATTGATTCAGGAAACAAAGCCAAATTAAAATTAAATTGTTTAGAGAATAAAATGCTGTCATACAAAAGGAGGTTATGTTGCAATAAGGAAGAGGATAAAAATACAATTAATTCATGGTTGTAAGTGATGCTGGCCTTAAAATATATATATAAGGAAAACATTCCAGGGGACATCAGATGAGGGAGAAATTGTGTGAGACTGGAGGGTTGGGCACACTCCACTAAAACTCTATTATGTGAAATAGGTATTGACAAGATGTCCAGAATGTGAGAATTGGGAAACAGTGAACTGGAGAAGAGATGGAAGGCATTTGATAACTACCAGGGTGGGCGTGAGCTTAGGGAAGCCTCTGGGAGGTTATAGTGCAAGAAACAAATGCTCCCTGCTGCCTGAGATGTCTCCACAATGTGTGGGGGAGAAATTAAAATATTAGTTTTTCTCTAAGAGCTATTCCTTTGACTTCAGAGTTAATGCTGAATAGGTAGATCGTAAAATGCACTTGTGCTTCTGTATGTGCCCAAATTTTCATTTATTTTTGCTTATAATTTCAGAATTTTGTTGTTATGTTGTTGTTGTGTTGTTATTTTGTTTGTATTGGTGTTTGGCTTATAGGGAAACCCTAAGGGTTTCTGTTTTTTAAGTTTTTGCTGTCAGGCAATGTATTAAGCACTTTTTCTACATTTAAAATATAAAGTCCAGCAATTTATCACATTAGAAATGTATTTTCCTAACCTTTTTTTTTTTTTTTTTTTTTTTTTGCATTTTTTGGCCAGGGCTGGGTTTGAACCCACCACCTTTAGCATACAGGGTCGGCACCCTACTCCTTTGATCACAGGTGCTGCCCATATTTTCCTAAACTTGAGAAGATGCCAATATTATGTTTTCAATCATTTTTGAAAATAAATATTTGAGTGAATATAAATATTTTCTAGAAGATAATTTAGGGCCAACTTTATTGTCAACAAGTAATGAAGAGAAATTCTGGAAGGTCAGATTATAATTTTGAAAGCGATTACATTCACACCCAGCCTAACAGTCTTATACCAGATATTTAACATGACAGCACCCTTTAACCAATCTAATTACTACCTAAAAATCTTGTACCTGTGTTAATTTAATCTAGTGGGTTTTGTTGTTTTTTTTTTTTTTCCTGTAAAATGCTTTACCCAATATAAATATTAAAATGGCATTCTTAGAAGCAGGGTAAATTTAAGTAAAACTTTGGAAAACATAGTCACACATATTCTGTCTGAGAAGTTGCTTAACATTTCAAAAAAAAAAAATAACAGAAAGCTAAAACAACTTACGTCTTTACATGGTAAACTTTTTCATAAAAATATAAAAATGTATATTCTCTTTAAACAAAACAAAATTTCTTAAAAGTCTCTTTTGGACATTAATGTCAATCTTCATATTCCTGTTCTGTCACAACTACTCTGAAGTCTTCTCCACAACCCTGGGAAAGAAATAAAGACCCTGCCGCTGGAATGCAGCTGAGGAGGCTCCTGTTATCTCACCTGCCAGCTCTGTCTTAGCTCTTTCTAACGTCTATAAGGTTAACCCTTCTTACCTCACCCACTTCTATTTAACAATAATCTGGACTTGTCACAATGATGGAGTGCCTAGGGAACGGAACTCTTTCTCTCCTTGCTCTTTGAATACTCAAGTGGCAAATAGTTTTAGTTTTCTAGCATTTGTCTGAGTAGATGTATTTGATTTCTTCCTAAAACAGATAAAATGTAATTTTCAAAACAGCAACAACATAATTTGTATGCAAATATAAAATGAACACATATCTAGGGTTTTATTCAACTCATTAAATAATAAGAGAACCAATAAGTTATGTTTAAAACACACCCATAGAAAGTTTAAAGAACATTTCAGAACCTGGATGTTCATGGGCATCTAGGATAAAATGACCAGGTTAGATACAAAACTGCTTAATGTCCTATCCTCGGAGTCATTTTCTTTTCTATCAAAATAAATTACTCGCCTCTCTTCTAGACAAAAATCTACAAGTTAAACTCTACTCCTAC
This sequence comes from Loris lydekkerianus, assembly GCA_963574355.1. NCBI lineage: Eukaryota > Metazoa > Chordata > Mammalia > Primates > Lorisidae > Loris > Loris lydekkerianus. Next base: position 6,786 of record CAUYPK010112525.1, read on the forward strand.
AGAGTTGTGAAACAACCTAGTGAATATACAATAAAGAAAAACTATAAGCTCAGAACTACAAGAAAAGAACACTGAGAATTTTCTTTTGCCCATTTCAAAGTGTCGGATGATTTTCAAACCCAATTTCTTCCCCTTCACAGACATTTCCTACTTTTTCTCATGCTTCTAAGTAAGGTGCTTCCTTTCTGGCAACGTGCAGGTGCTATCATAGTTCATTTAGATATTTTTCTCTAATTTTCTTCTAGGAGATGAGAGTTGTGGGAATTGATAATCATCAAAATGACTGTGTAAGTGTCATTTCAATCTTTTCCCATTTCAGGGTCTCTGCCCATTGAAATGCGGGAAAAAAATAGAATCCTCAATTTTTTGTTTTCTCTTCACATTTCAGGCAGACATTTAACATTCCGGTTTACACAAACTGAAATTATTGTAGGACCCTCTTTTTAACCCTCTATGTCTGAGAAACACAAGTACTGTACATCTCATTGATCACAATGAGACAATTTGTCAAAAAAAAATTATGTTATACAAGAAGCAAATGATGGGAAAAGCTCAAACATGACATATTAGTTCTATGAAATGTATTCATTTTAGTGGTGAGGCGAGAGGAGGGATTATAGGAGACACATCAGCAGCTGGAGGTGGGGAACCTGCTGAGTCCTTTTCCTGTGGCTTTGCTTCCTGGGACCACACCCCTTTCACCTTCAAACTCCAGATACACTCCCACATCTCTGCCTGAGCGGAATTATCTATTGTTGCTTCCTGAATAGGGCTCATGAGGTTTTATTTTTTTCCCTGACTCTGATTAGCTACAGAAAATAATTAGACTTCAAGGGTCCTCATGGTTCCTGATGAATTAGAATGTTAGGTAAGTTGTTGTTATAGATCCCCCCAGAGACAGGGCCAGGCATGTGTGCCTCTCGGAGCTGAGTTATTCTGCTATTAGATAGTTTAAGTGTATTGTCCATTCGCAATTGTGTGTACTCATGAACTCTTCATAATAATCTTTTAAAGTGTTTCCTATTATTATCTTTCTAAAGAGATGAAAATTAAGAGGCAAAGAAAAATAGATTGTTTTAACTTCACTATCTATTGGAAAATTAAGATTCAAATTTGGATTTGTTTTCAGAGGGTGAATAGAAAAAAAAGTTTGATCACCATTACTATCTTGTTGCCTTATAACACAGAGGATTTTAAAATATAAACGATTTTTTAGGCAGGATAGAATTCTTGCTTTAGTATAGGTGGCGTATTTAAAATATACAAATCACAAGTAAAATTTTATTTCCTAAACTGCTAAATGTGATGATGATATCTGCCATTTTTTTTAAACTAAAGAAAAGGAAAATATATATATAATAAATTTATAAATTCTTGAGATTATCTGATTTTTTCTTTTTATTTAAGAGGTAATGTCAAATTTTAATTTTATGTTAAGAATCAGTAATTTGGTAGCATTTTGTACTATGTTGGAGGTGTCTTTTTGTTGAAAACAACAACACAAAAGAAAACCACTAAATTATACACAAGAAAAATGAGGTCAGTTTAGTAAATTAAAATGCCTTAACATTTTTCTTTCTAGAAAGAAATATTTGAGTATTTGGTAGATTGCTAACTTTCATTCCACATTTACTTTTCATTTAACTTTTTCAGTTTTCAGGCCTGTATATAAATGTATGATTAATTCCATGGTATTCATATAAACAATACTACATGCTAGCAAGGGTACAGGCCTGTGGGGTCCAAGTATTTTGAAAAACAGTGTAAAATATCATCTCTCCTTTGAAGAAAATGAAGGACTGTATTAGATGAACTTGAGTGTCTTCTGGCCTCAATGATACAACAATGTCATTGATCACCATGGTATATTAGGTATGATTGACAGGAAGTGACAGACAACATGTGTGGCCTATAATATATGGATGCCAATAGCTGAACAACTTATGATAGTAGCAATAGTTTTCCTGCCCTGGTCCTTACCACAGATGCATTAGTATACTATTATTTTATAGCATTATTATATGAAAAATTATATCATGTCCCAAGGTCCGTTGACTGTTGCCCAGAGTGATAGGTATAAAATGTTACCTTTGTGCAGTGAGCGTGCCCATGCGTGGACACACTGCCTCTTCTCAACATGCTCCTGGAATTGTACTCCCATGAACAGATACTACACTTGATTTTAGCCAAAAGCCAAGAAGTGATGAAATGTAATTATTTTAGAGAAACATATTTTATCCATTATACGGAGAAATATAGAGGAATAAAAACCTTTTAGGAGTAAGCACCGAAGGCATTTTTTTTTCTAAGAAATATGTAAATACATTTCCACAGAAGGCTTTCTGAGTACTTTGTAGTTTATATAAAACCACGAATATGGTATGGATTAAAAATAGCTCACTAACTCACTTAAAGCTAACACAGAATACTTTGCAAGGAGTATGTAGAGAAAATTATTTAAGCTACTTGTAAACCCCTTACCTATGGATGAAACATGATACCCCTTATGCTAGTACTCACTACTGTGCCCTTTGAAATAAATGTATTTATTTCAAAAGTTCAACTACCGTATCACGCATTGGAAATTAGAGACAAGCGAGACCCTCGAGGATGTCATAGAACTGTTAGAAAGAGAGACAGGCATTTGTAAAGTTATAATGTCTAATAAAATACCATCTACATGGAGATAACACACAGGTGGCACAAAGTAGCAGATGATTAAATTTGCCTGGCGTGAGCAAAACAAAGGTGATTGTGAAAAGTCCATGCGTTCATTTTTATTGCTGCTATAAATTATCATAGTTACCATAACTTAGTAGTTTAAAGCAATACAAATTTATAGGTCTGATGTTCAGTTGGCCTGGCTGGGGTCTTTGCTCCTAGTTTAACATGGCAATTAAGGTGGTGGCTGCCTGGAGAACGCCACTTCCCATGGTTGGCAGAATTCAGTGGCTGAGGTTACAGAAGTGACATGCCCATTTCTCCTGAAGGCGTCACTGTGTCTCTTACACAGAACCTTCTCTGCTTTAAAGGGCTCATGTGATTAGCTTGTACCCATCTCTATAATCAAGGAGGAACATTTTAAGTTCATATGTATATGAAATATAAGCGTAGAGTTAGAAGCAGAAAATGAGTATTTTTAGTTGTGAAAACCCTTTTAAACTAACATAAAGACCTAAAAAAGTCTATGCTACTATTATTATAATTATTGTGGGGGAGGGTATTTAACAGTGTTCCCAATGTTGTATTTCTTCTTTTGGGGGGAAGGGGTCAGAGTTTCACTCTGTCACCCTGGGTAGAGTCCTGTGTTGTCACATCTCGCAGCAACCTCAATCTCCTGGGCTCAATCAATCCTCTTGCCTCAGCTTCCTGAGCAGCTGGGACTACAGGTGCCCACCACAATGCCTGGTTAAATAGAGACGGGGTGCTCACTCTTTCTCAGGCTGGTCTTGAGTTCTTGAGCTTGGGGACTCCACCCACCCTGGCCTCCCATCATGCTAGGATTACAGGTGGGAGCCACCACACTCAGCCCTATTTCTTGTTATTTAATGTTTAATTTGTAATTGCTTATTTTTTAATACTTTTATTAAATTTCAGAGTATTATCGGTGTACACATGTTTTGGTGGCATAATTTGTTTTTGTACATGTTAAGTCAAAATGATAAGTGTGCCCTTCACCCTGAATGTGCTTCCCCACCACACCTGTTAGGTGTGAGTTAACCCAACCCCACCCTCCCTCACACCCTCCGGATGTCTGTTCATTTTTACTTTCATGTGTGGAAAATAATCTGTTCTTAAAGTCAATGGCTGTATGGCCGTGTGCCTAAGAGTTTATCTGTGCAGTGATGATGCCTCAAACAGCAAAGCAGCTGTAATTATAGTGCCCACTTGGTTAAGACAATTTTTCTGTAGGGATAGACTAGTAAATTAAATGGAGATAGGATAATGACAACATCCATGAAATCTTTGGATCTTTAGTAGCATTAATAATCTCTAATATTCCTTTGAGATGTGATATGCATTTTTATTTAACATCTTAAGTGGGAGGGATGCTGGCATTTTAGAGATTGCAACTGGGGCTTCCCCAACACCGTATCTCTTACCCCACAAACCAGGGAAACAAAGTGAGTATTAATATGGCTACCAAGTCAACTCCAATTTTTATTTGGGTCTGAGGAACCCAAAACTGACTGGATCCATGACAGAATGGGCCTTGGTGAGTTTGATTTTTGTCACTGCTCCATTTATTTTCTGTCATTCTTCAGCCTTCACTCTCAAACAGAGCCAGTGACAACCCTTGGATTTTCAGTTATCAGCATCAAGTCATACTCGGCGGACTCTGTGTCCAGCTGTCCTCAAGTTCATGGGTATTCTCTAATCTTCAGGGCACAGTGTTGTGACTGGAGCAACCTCCCAGCATGGAATGTTCATGGTCCTTTCTATGAACCTAACCAGCTCTTGAGTCAATTGCCGCAAAATCTAAAAAATTGACACAAATCTGGGACTGAGAGACTGTTCATGACTTTTTATTGAGGGTGACCACTTCAACTCTTGTGTCTATAATTCTTGTTTCTTTGGGGGTTGGGGGTTTAAAAGTCATACAGCACCCTGTTGTCTGACCATCTGTTTGCCCCAGGGTTTTATGTCCCATTAGTCAATCCTCTCCACAATTCCCTATGAGTCAAGCTTCCTTCTTCCTTGGTAGCCTACTTAACCTCATCAATCTTTACAATAATCGCTGCCCCTGGCTTCTGGTGTTCAAGTGCATACACCTGCCTTTAATATCTGGGGCACCATCATTCCATGGAAATGGAGAAGTCCATCTCTAAGACCACCAGTCCTACTGCCAGTCCTAAATTTATGACAGGCGCTCTGCCCCTCTCATTGTCATATCTTGATGGTCTTGATGAGTAGCAGAGTCTCCAGACCTTCCCATGGAACATAATCTTGTAGACCTTCTGGTCTAACATAAGGAGGTCTGAAATTAAATTCACAAACTGATTCAAGAAAAAGTACTGCACACCTCATTGTTGAATATCACTACAGTTACCTTTGAAGTATTCCCCTTGGGAAGCCGTGTACCAATGCCAGTGCCTAGTCCCTCCTCAAAGCGATTTTGTAACTCTTTTCCTGGAATGGACATCAGATCTGCTATCATATTACCCTTGATGTCCTAAGTATCATCAAATGTCTTCTTTTGATATTTCCTTTACCTTCAGATAAAGAAAAAAATTCAATGGGGGACGTCTCAGGTGAGTATGGAGGGTGTTCCAATATAGTATATATGTCTACTGACTAAAAACTTCCCCACAGACAGTGCCTTGTGAGCTGGTGCATTGCCGTGATGCAGGAGCCATGAGTGTTAGTAAAACTTGTAGGTCATTTCTGTCTAACTTTTCCACCCAGTCTTTTCAGCATTTACAAATAATAAATTTGGTTAACTGCTTTTCCAGTTGGTACAAATTCATAATAAAAAATCCCTCTGAAATCAAAAAGAGTTAGAACCATTGTTGTGACTCTTTATGTGGACTTGTGGACCTTTGTTTTGGTTTGGAGAACTGGCTAACTTCCATGGGGCACTTTGATGCTTTGTTTCAGGGTCATATTGGTACATCTGTGTTCCATCACCAGTGATGAAACATCATCTTGCCTCTCTAACAGGTCCTGGCAAACTTTGACTCTCCTTTGCTTTTGTTAATCAGTGAGCCCCCTAAGGACCATTTTTGCACACATCTTTCTCATGCCAAGATTTTTAGTTAATATTTTCTATCAGTTGTTTTTCTTCCAATCTTTACTTGGTCTTCTATGCTTCTTACAGTCAGATGGAAATTTTGACATATAATTCAACAATATTTTGTGATGTTTTCATCAGTCTGAAGCCCTGACCTTTCTTCCTCAGTGAGGCTTTCTCCCCCTCAGAAAAGCCTTTAATCCATTTCCACTGCCATTTTCTTCACAGCATCATCCCCATAAACTTGAACTAACACGTCCCTGATTTCATGTTCATTCTTGCCAAGAGTAATAAGAAATTTAATGTTTATTCATTGCTCTGATTCAAGCTCTGACATTCTCACAACAGCACACAAAAACATGCATCAGTAATGGACGCCACTCAGCAAGACACTGCCACACATCAACATGAACACAGCTGTGAGGCACTGATATGCCAAGGTTGTGAAACCTGACTGAGCTGTTTGTACAGTGCTGCCAAGGTGAGTGCCCAGGACATACTCGTCAGGCCTTGCAATAAATCTCTCCTGACATTCCCACTTGCCTCAGCCTCTCTACTTCTTTCTCTACTGTCTTCCAGGGCAATTCTGGCATTTCCATTTTGAATAACATTACCCATCACTTCCTTTGGTTACTAAAAACAATCTTTGCAGAAAGATTTTCCCATTTCTTTGTCGAGGTGCTAAGCCCAAGCTTAGTTATAGATTCCTGTGTCAATGAGTTCTTGCTTTTCTGGTCTTACAGTTCATTCTTCTCATCAAGTCTGTTCAGCATCTAATCACAGGGGAACATTCACCCTCTGTCAGCACACACTAAGTAATTCTTGCAATTCTTGGGTCTGTTGTCTCTTTCATTTTTTATCAGGCTCAGCACAGACTTAGCTAGATTCTGGTAAAATGTAACTCTAGTTATCAGCCTAGCCACCAGGAGAAGTGGGGGCAGCTCCTGAAGGTAGTGGTTCTTGCCTTTTTGGGAGAGGAAGAATACTGTCTGTGGCCAGGTGGAAGGACAAAAGCTTGTTGGGCAAGGGTGAACTACTTCTCTAAGCTTTGCCAATTCAGGACATTTATAGGAGTGATCATCTACACGGGCACCCTTCCAGACAGCCTCATGGAATGCTTTGGAGTCCCACGTTTTCCTGTGGTTTGATTTTGTCACAAAAGATCTGCCTTGTAGGGCTTTCAGATGTCTCTGAGCCAGGCAAATATAATTATAAAATCTTCACTTTGCTCTAGTATCTATTCTTCCACTCCAGGAGATAAAGATCTCCTTGTAAGCTCCCCAAAGAACCCTCTGGTGCTTACATTTAGCTGCTAACTGCTTGTTTACTTCTCTGAATTTCTCATTATCCCTCTGTAGGGCACCAATATGATACAGAAACCCACTGTCTTTTTTGATTCAGGCCCCTATGCTCATATCTTTCAAATGCCTGAATAAATATACTTGAAAAGGCACTTCACCTCACGGGAATATATTTCTAGGTCACAAGTGGTGAAATCATTAACAATTAAGCTACCATGTTCTTCCAGAGATTCCCTAAGTTTCACCTACACTTAGAATATCATCCTTTTTACCTGTGGGGTAGTAATTGATCTTTTCTCCAATTCCCCTCTTGTCACCTCTTGGATCAATCTCAGTATAATTGTGTTAGTTCAAATTATCTCAGAAAAGATGCTAAGAAAAGCTTGTTTGTTTAAGTGACTTATTGCAAAAACAAATGCAAAGGTGGAAGGTGAGGTGGGCAGAGGAAGCATGATAGAAAACTGAGTCCAGGGAAGGACAGTAGGGGGCAACCAGGATTGGGTGGAAACACGCTCTGATGGCAACATACCTCTATGAAAGACCTGACCACACCAATGAACAGTTCATGAGCCAAAAGGTCATCTGTCAGAGGAGAGCTGTATTTTGAAGGAGTAAGCTTCCCCTTGTATCAATCCCAGGATCAGTTTAACAAGAAGCACAGCCTTGACATAAACATTGTGGTTAATTCAGATAACAGCAACAGGGGCTACCCATAAGTTAATTATTCTTCCTGTAGCTGTAAATCTCTGTTGCATTTTCATAACTACCAAAAAAAAGAAAAAAAAAAAAAAAAGTAAGAAAGAAAAGGAAAGAAAGAAAAAGAAAAGGAAAGGAAGAAAAAAAAAAACATGGAAATTTGGGATGGGTTTTCAGAAACCATACCATGTTAAACGTGATATGAGAAGCTATTAACGGAAAAGCCCAACATTTGCAAGTGCATGGATGTGTGGAGCTAAGTTATAATACAGGACATATACGTGGAGCATGTATTACTGACATGTGACTTTTGAGTGGGGTTTAAGTGAAAGAACTTAGGTCAGGATCCCAGCTGAAGGCCAGATCACCACAGAGTGGAATACAACGTGCAGTACACACTTGCACAACACTTACCCTACATACTTGGTTCTGGGACAAATTCTGTGGAGTCAATCTCTCTAAATTTATCCAAACTTTGATTAGACTTCCATAAATACTCCATAGTCAGGCTTCCCACATTTGTTCAAATAATTTTTGCATTGCTTTAAGTTGCCTACCTAAGGGGGAGAAGGAAACCAAAACCTGTGCAAGCTGTGCCCATAGTACAAGTCACCTCCCTGCAAGCAGGGGTAACAACGTGCACTGTGCTCGCTCAGAGCTGCCGTTCCCCTTCCCACTGAGAACACACTGTCAGGCTGGGAACTGATGATTACCATCAATTATTAAGGTTCTTTTTTTTCCATAGAAAATACACGGTTTCGGAATACTTTAGTATTTCTCCTCCTCCTTCCTTTCCTTGACCTCCATCTTCTTCATCCCAGGGCTTTCAAAATAGTGTACAGCCTGTGCCAGCATGAGATCTCTTCTCTAAAAAAGAGCTGGGTGTTGTGGTGGCTGCCTGTAGTTCCAGCTACTTGGGGCTGAGGAAAGAGAATTGCTTGAGCCTAAGAGGTTGAGGCTGCTGTGAGCTACGATGCTACAGCACTCTACTGAGGACAAAAAAGTGAGACTCTGTCTCAAAAAAAAAAAAAAAAAAAAAAAAAAAAAGTGTAAATTTTAGAGTCATGCTCCTGTAATTAGAATTACCCACTACAGAATTACTTCAGATAGATCTACATAGGATATATCAGTTTCTGTATAAAAGAAAAATGTAAAAGTATATTGTCCAGTGTCACAAGTTTAGCTGTTGCAATAATCCTTCTGGAATTTTATTCACTAAAGAATAGACACATGGCTTATAATTTAGATTTTTTAAAGAAAAGCAAGAGTTTTAGACTTTTCTGCTCCTCTTACATTTAAAAAGAGTATTTTTTTCACCTTTATAGAAATAACCTTTTGTCAGTAGTCAGTGGATTTGCCAAGGGTGAATGAGAAGTTAAGGTTTCTTTTCTCATCTATACCAGTCTCGTCATTTTAAAATAGGTACAAACTTCTCTTCATTGCCACAGATGTTTGTTCAGGACCAGCAGATAAAAAATATTTTAGGTGGCATTATGATACTTAATTGCTCAAATTTTACCACCAAGGTAAACGCAAACGTTACGCACTGGATAGCTTGCTGCCTTTTTTGTGGTGCTCCTCCTTCTGGCTTCTGTGTTCACCCTCTGCCGAAGTAAGTCATGGCCAGGGGACTTCAGTGTGTACCACTGTCAGTGCCAAACAGAGTATTATTTTCAAATGCAGGATGTTGGTTTGAACTACCTCTGTTCTGTGATACATGTGCAGTGATTGGCCACATTACAGATGGAAACTGGTTCATTAGAATGGGCCCCAGAGTAAAGATGTTATGAAACAGGGTCCATGCCAGTTTGCAAACAACATTGGGAAGAAACAGGGAATTAGCTCCTACTCAGATTCAAATACTTAAAAAACACCTATTTTCAACACAAGCATAACCACCATACAACATCCCGTCACTTTTTATGATGCGTCACCAAAAATCATGGTCAAAATTTCATTTTGATAGAGTTGCATCAATCCAAAGAAAGTGTATCTTAATTGTAATAGATTTTGCTTCAAAGTAATGGAAAGAGCTTCTAACTCTAGCTCATATTTCAAACTCTAAACTAGCAGATTTGTCGCAGTTATTTGCAAAACGTGGGTACCTAACAATTATGAGTTTTGAAAAAAGATCTAATTTACTCCAGGAGCGTTTGAGGAATTTGAGTGCACAACCTTATCAGAACTGTCACACCTCCTCCTCATCATCCTTAAGCAAACGGCTAGTCTGAAAGGGTGGAGTTGACTACTGGGGGGGCCGGAGGTGGCAGAGAAGACTAAAAGATCCCAGACTTCTATCTGCTGAAATGTTACCTCATTTCAAAAACATCACTGGAATTTGCTGGCTAATTAATGAGTTAATGTCTCAAAAAATGCCAGGTTAAACTTTATCCATATATATAAGTGCTAAAGAACGGCGATTTTCTGTTTTAGCATGTTTGGCTTGTGTCCCTTTGACCTTCCTAAGAAATCCGAGAGTGAAAAAAAGTAATTTTTCAACCACTAAATTAACTCATGATTCAGGGTGTAAATGAGCTCTAGTGACCCTTTGCTCACTGCAAAAGTTCTCGTAGAAAAATAAAGTTCTCATATATCTACTGGAAGGTAAGCTGCCTAAGTAATACTTCCCTGTAGAGACAGACATTTGTAAAATAGAACTTATGTGAATTCCACACCTTAGAATAGTTGACAAAATAAATGCCCAAGAAATAGTTCTTGAATAAATAAAATTAGTATTGTTGAAGGAAAAATTGTACTTTTTTCTCAAGAAGGACATCTCCTCCACTAAGTTCAAACTATTAAGGAGTGAAGAGGATACCTTTTCAAGAAAGATTGATCTGCAGTTCCACCTGGCAACGGATGTTGTGATTGGTATGAGAACAGATTGCTTTATATTTCAATTACAAAAGTATTTTCCTACATAATTTTCTTACAACAAAAGGCTCATTAGCAGTTTCTCCATTAATACAGTCTTACTAATCAGCCATGTTACCTTTTGATGGTTACCTAAGCTTCAATACCATAAATTGAAGAAAACAGTAACATTTTCTTGGGCCACTATAATCGCAAAGTGTAATTACCTCTGATTACTACATACATATTTGAGACAAATACAAAGCCAAATAAATCTACTTAATATTAAAATATTTTCTGAAAGTGTGCCACACTTTTTGAGGGTAACAGTCCTTCAATATTGGTGATTTGGGTTTTTTTTTTTTTTTTTAAGTTCTCTTTAATTTCATGTGAGATTTCAAAGAGAAACTAGGTTAGCTTTGAAAGCAAAGTATCTTTTCTTTTTTCTCATTTTTGTTTTTAAAAATTCATCTAGATACTTAGTTACTATCGCTTTTTAAACATGGACTGTCCTCAGCCCTATCATATAAAAGAAAACACTTAGAACTAGTGAACTTTAGTTGTATTTTTAAACCACCTCTATCTTTTCTAATGCTGAACTCTTATATAAGTTGTTTTTGTAAGTGAATGACAAGTTAACCTTAGCAATTTAGTCATAAATTCAGACTTAAAATAATTGTTCCATAAATTTCATTATGCAGTGGCACCAAACCAATAAATACAGCTCATGCAAGATGTTTTAAGTCACTTATGAAGGACTAGATTTTGCAACTCTCTGGCCTGAAAATTGACAGCCTCAATTCTCCACTTGCCTTGTAATCCTGATGGCGCTGATACAGGCATGGTACTCCCTGAAACTGGAAGTGCTATGCTTAAATCAAATCCTGTGATGGTGCAGAACAAGTCATATATTTAGGTGAAACTTTTTCTCAGGTGAATAAGATATTTTGACATGTCAATGGAATATGAAATGCAATTTCACAAGATTTTTCTAGTGCCAAAAGAGATTTAAGTAGAACTATCACTTTTGGTCTTAACGGAAAGGATATGTCTTCTCTATAGACCTCTATATTCCTTGCTTCTAACATTGAATTTTATCATTCCTCATACAGGCTATCATTCTTTATGCCTTCATGAAAGCAAAATTACATTTCATCATTGGTTTACTTCCTATTTACCCTTTTAGAAGCTTCTTATCACTTCAATTATTCTATTGCTTGTCCTTACAGCCCATTTAAGATTCTTTTAAATTAACCAGACAGGTTTCATAGAACTGTTTTCATTACAATAAAAGCAGGGATTTAAACCATTCTTTAATGTACATTATCTTACGAAAAATGATAAATAATTCTATCATCAGTGAAATACATGTTAGAATCAAACCCAGCTGAGTAAAAATTAAGGCTATTTCCCCCCAAAGCAACATCAAAATCCTAAGAGATCTTTAACAATAAAGGGGAAATAATCCAAAAATCAGCTAACATATTTCTAAATATTTAAGTAGCTCAGAATTTTTAAAAAATGAATTTAAATTTTCCATTAATTATTTTGGAAGCATTGTTTTATTCTGTCATTTTTTATTTCCTAAAGGACTATGATTTTATAAAGCATCCTATAGTGCTTTATAATTTTGAGCTCCTTTTATTCTCAATCTTCTGCGATTGAACTCTGATGAAGTGTCTTTAGCTAAATTTTGTTCTTCCCAGGATTTGGCTTCATTACTCAAATAAAATGTGCAATGTTCTCTACTTATTTTTAATTAAAATAAGAATTGACATACTTTCTCCCAAAGTGCTCACTAATGAACTTGAAGGTAATTCAATTAATATGTATGCCAACTATCAGATATTCTCTAAGTAGAAGCAAATCAACTAAATACTACTTGGAAAAAGAATTTTTAGAAGTCAGTCGAGAGTAAAAAATGATTTCACAGTAAGGAAGAGTGGGAATAGGATAGTATCTGATTGTGTATTTACAGAATTCCCATCATTAATCGGTGGATACTAGAGAAACTCACATCATCTTCGAACATTATCATTTTGGGACACCAGTTCATAGGCTGAGTTCATGCCACTCATGCCACTGTGAATCACTGCATTTTATTTTCTTTTTCATTCCTTTGATAACTAAAGTTTTTAAAGATTCAAGGTATTTTAATTATGGGATGTACATACCCATAATGTGATAATGGGAAAGAATAATAAAAGTGCAATGGGAACAGATTTGATAGAGGTGACCCAGCAGCGGTTCTGCTAAGTATCAAGAAGATGTGCTGCCCTTCTATAGTTCAGGTAAAGTTTGATATTTTATTGCTGTAGATCATAGTTGCCTCTTCTAGTCTGTGTGTTCAGGAAGCATTTGAGAAAGGAGAAGACAACGTTGACTAACCTTTCTCTGGAAGCCACTTTTTCTCTCATACTGCGTCACCCAAGCCAGCACGACCTACACACCAGCCACTGCCAGGAGATCCATGCACAGATAAAATAGCTTTTTCAGCTTAATATACACATATACTGCTATTTATGATATGGGTTGAAAAAGTAGAAGAATAGAGGCATACTTCATGTTATTCAGATACTGTGTTTTCTTTCTACAAATGGAAGGCTTTACTTCCTGTGTTAAGCAAATCTCAGTTCAATTTTTTCAACACAGTATGTTCACTTCACATCTCTGTGTCAGTCACACTTTGGTAATTCTCACAGTATTTGTACGTTTTTATTCTGTTACACTGATCTGTACTCAAAGATATTTGATGGTACCATTTTTAACTATTTGGGGCACCATGAATCACATCCATGTGAGATCACAGAGTAAATAACTGTTGTATGTGCTCTGACTGCTCCATCAACAAGCTTTTCCCCCTTCTCTGACCCTCTTCTTGGACCTCCCTCTTCTCTGAGATATAACAATATTAAAATTAGATTAATTAATTCCTACAATGTCAGCTAAGCATTAAAGTGAAAGAATTGCATGTATCTCACATTAGCTCAAAAACTAGAAATAATTAAGCTTAATAAAGAAAGTATGTTGAAAACCAAGATAGTCAAAGAAAGGATTCTTGCACCAAATTGTTTAGCCAAATTGTGAATGCAAAGGAATGCTCTCAAAAGAAATTCAAAGTTCTACTCCTGTAAACATATGAATGAAGAAAGAAAAACAGCTTTATTGCTGATCCAGAGAAAGGATTAGTGGTCTGAAAAGAAGTTCAAAACGGCCATATCCTTCTTAGTAAAGTATCCCAAGAAAGGAAGAAAAAGTACCCAATGTACTCAGCCTTACTATGAAACTAATTTAGGGCTTTCACAACCCAGTTACAACCTAAGAATAGGGGAAAGGGGGAAAGGGAGAAGAGGGAGGGTGGAGGGTGCTTGAGGGAGGGGTATTGGTGGAATCACACCTACGGGGCATCTCACAAGGGCAAGGGTGAAACTCAGCAAATGTGAAATGTAAATGTCATGCCACGGTGACTGGGAAAATGCCAGGAAGGCTATGTTGAATATTGGGATGAA
>CAUYPK010112526.1:0-38155 GCA_963574355.1 Loris lydekkerianus
ATTTCATTGTGGGCAAGAGACTTGAACAGAAGCTTCTCTGAAGAAGACAGGTGTATGGTCTACAGACACATGAAAAAATGCTCATCATCCTTAATCATCAGAGAAATGCAAATCAAAACCACCTTGAGATATCATCTAACTCCAGTAAGAGTGGACCACATAACAAAATCCCAAAACTACAGATGTTGGTGTAGATGTGGAGAAAAGGGAACACTTCTACACTGCTGGTGGGAATGCAAACTAATACGTTTAGAGTTTCATAGTTCTCTTTATAGAGATCTTTCACATCCTTTGTTAGATAAACTCCCAAATATTCCCTCTTCTTTGGCACTACTGTGAATGGAATAGAGACCTTAACTGTATTTTCAGCTTGACTATTGTTGGTATATATAAAGGCTACAGATTTATGAATGTTGATTTTGTAATCTGAGACACTGCTGTATTCTTTGATCACTTCTAAGAATTTTGTAGTAGAATCCCTGGTGTTTTCTAGATATATAATCATATCATCTGTGAAGAGTGAAAGTTTGATCTCTTCTGACCCTATATGGATACCCTTGATCCCCTTTTCTTCCCTAATTGCGATAGCTAAAACTTCCATTACAATGTTAAAAAGCAATAGAGACAATCGGCAACCTTGCCTGGTTCCTGATATGAGTGGAAATGGTTTCAATTTAACTCCATTCAATACGATATTGGCTGTGGGTTTGCTGTAAATGGCCTCTATCAGTTTAAGAAATGTCCCTTCTATACCAATTTTCTTAAGTGATCATGAAGGGATGCGGATATTATCAAAAGCTTTTCTGCATCAATTGAGAGAATCATATGGTCTTTGTTTTTTAATTTGTTTATGTGATGAACTATATTTATAGATTTATGAATATTGAACCAGCCTTGAGACCCTGGGATAAAACCAACTGGGTCATGATGTATAATTTGTTTGATGTGTTGCTGGATTCTGTTTGTTAGGATCTTGTTGAATATTTTTGCATCAATATTCATTAGTGATATTGGTCTATAATTTTCTTTTCTTGTTGGGTCTTTTCCTGGTTTAGGAATCAGGGTGATATTTGTTTCATAGAACGTGTTGGGTAGTATTCCTTCTTTTTTTATATTTTGGAAAAGGTTAAGTAATATAGGTACTAGTTCCTCTTTAAATGTTTGATAGAATTCTGATGTGAAGCCATCTGGTCCCGGGCTTTTCTTTTTAGGGAGATTTTGTATGATTGATGCTATTTCAGAACTTGATATAGATCTGTTCAACATTTCCACTTGATTTTGGCTAAGTCTTGGAAGGTGACATGCTTCCAAGTATTGGTCAATATTGCCCTGTGTTTTTGAATGTTCATCAGATCTTAGGTAGATTTACTAAGCACTGAATAGAACATCAAAAGAAGTTCTTCCTCCTTCCCTTCACTCCTCCCTTTTTCCTGTTCACCCACTTTTTTTCTTTGAATGTGAAGTTCTCAACCTCTTCTACTGAGAGTCTAGTACACAATAAGTATTTTGTGGGCTGTGCTTTTCCTAGGTGCCTCTGCAAAATCTTGGCTTAATAAACCTCAACTCTCATTGAGAGTCAATAAATGTGACTCTCATTTTCAGTCATTTATTAGTTAACACTACTAATGTTCCAATCTAAGTATTTCCCCATTGAAGACATTCATTATAGTCAAAAGCAGATTATATATGGGGTGTCCATAAAGTTCAGGTGTAATTTAAAATAGTGTGCAATTTAAAATTGTACCACTTTTAAAATAGTGTACAATTTAAAATTGCACATGAACTTTATGGACACCCTGTATATGTATATCCTCAACATATCCAGTCCCA
The DNA here is from genome assembly GCA_963574355.1 of Loris lydekkerianus. Taxonomy (NCBI): domain Eukaryota; kingdom Metazoa; phylum Chordata; class Mammalia; order Primates; family Lorisidae; genus Loris; species Loris lydekkerianus. Next base: position 1,831 of record CAUYPK010112526.1, read on the forward strand.
CAATATATTCAGCATAATCAGTTATTGTTTGTGAGCTAGTTAATCAGTCCATCATCCAATCTAAAATTTTTCCAAATTTTTTTTATTTATTTTTAACCATACTCAGGGGTACTTCCCAGCACAATAAGGCTCAAAAGCTTTAGCAAAATTGATTACCAGTATAACGTCAAGTCCTTTAGGTGACCTTAGCCTCTACCCTAGTCTGTTTGCTTGTGAAGGGAATAAATTATAGATAGGTAGGTGGTATCAGAGCCCATAAACCTACTGTTCTGGGAGGTTGAGCCAAGGGGAGCTGCTTAAAAAAGAAAAAGAGAGAAAGTGAAAGAAAAAATAAAAGAAAGAAAATATTGGCTCAATACCATTACAAACAGCTTAAACCTCAGCAAGTGGCTGAGCTCCTTCTGGCTTGCCTCCTGTTGGCCAGGGTAAATGCCAAATCTAGCTAGGTATTTTCCTTTGCTGTTGCTTGGATCTTCAAATTTTGTGTCTCTTTCAAGTTCTGATAGTGAGGAATAATATCTTCTGGGAACAAGTAATATCTTCTTAGAACATTAATCTTGTCCTTGAGGACTTCATTATATAATACCAGATCCACGTGGCCCTACTGTTTGGATTTTAATTGGTTTCCTTCTTTCCCCACTTATCCTCTAGGTCACTTTTCTTGACATTTGTCCAGACATACCCACGTAGTTTGTTTCCTAGTAAAATCTATTCCAGAAGACATCACCACACATATTTTTCCCAATAGTGTGTTGGTGCTGATTGAACAAATCAATGAATATAAAATAGGGGGCTATTTCATTATCTGGGTGCTAACGCTCTCTATCAGCAATCCATGTGGCCTTATAGAAGTTCTAAGGAAGGTATTTCTTCTCCAGTAATCTTCCATGGGTGTTGATTACAGGTAGGCCACTGTTTTTTTATGGATGTAAAGACCCATTGCAACTAGCAAATTGTGGTACATGTATACCATGGAATACTATGCAGCCTTAAAGAAAGATGGAGACTTTACCTCTTTCATGTATACTTCCATTTTAAAAATCAAATATGTACACCTTATCCCCCACCTAATTTGTGCCTAATCATAATGCCAACAGGCATTTGATGTTTGTCTCTCAAATTAGCATCATTGTCTTTATTTTATGTATCAGGTAAAGAAAGAAGCCCTTCCACATGGAAGTCAGTTTGTCTGAAACTTCCTCAAAGCTAATAGTTGAGAATAAAGCTTCCCCTGGAGCTGTGGCTCTTTCTTCTCACTAGAGAGAGGCATTTAGTATAAAGTCAGTCCATCTGGGGTCAAATCTAAAGGGCTCAGTTATCAAACTAAATTTTAAAAGTGATTCACACTGAACTCTCAGCATGCTGCCACAGTAGCAATCCCAGGTCACACCTATTGAAATACTATGGTATCCAATGGGAAACTGGTCAGAACTGGAAAGAGCCTGAATTGTCATCCCAGGTCCACATCTGAGAAATGGTTGACCTTAGATATATCAGTCACATTGAGAACAAGCCTTTCCTCTAAAATGATGAAAATAATGGAAGTTGCCTTATAGTTTACATTGCATTGTAAGTATAACCTTTTGAGAAAATGAAACTCTAAAGAAGAAAGGAGCTCTGTGAATTCAAAGTTCTAATACAATTAACCAATATATATTGCTACTCTATAGAGTCAGATCAGGTAAATTTTGTACTTGGCACCATCCAGGATATTTTATGAACAGTAGCACAGATATTCCTCTACCTCAAGACATGTTGAAATGACTTAAAAGTGTTCCATAGAGGTTTATATTTTTAAGAGTAATAGGTTAAATTGCAAATACTTTTGAAAAAAAAAAATCACCAAGTGCACAAATTCCACATTCCCATTAGGAATCATACTCTTAAATTCTCCGTAAACAGGAAATGTCCAAAAGTAGAGGGGAATAGGAAAAGAATCCAACACAGAGGGGATTGTTTTGTGCTCTTTGCATGATATTCTCTAGTGTTCACACTGATGTACTTAAGACACGTTAGACACCATCCTGTATTTTTGAGAGGGTTGAGGGAGGACTTATAAAGCTAATGTATCAACACATCTAATCAATATAGCACAGAAAGAGTGGACAAAACATGTGCTGGTTTGGGAAAAATTGAATGGGATAGTTTCATGCAATGTGATGCAAGATTTGGTAATCTTTCAGAAGTGAGGATTGGTAAATTGTTGACTACTAGTATTGGGGAAAAGAATTGAGCTAGAGAAAGCAAGAAGCTCAAGGAAGGCCCTGTTGCAAAGGAACACCTCACTGATTGGGGTTTCATTTGCATTAAACACTTTCATTTTAAAATACAATTACTCCTTGAGGAGTTACTTTGATCAGCTCAATTTCTGGTTTTAAACAGGGGAATCTGAAACTGAAAAGAGTTTTGCTCAAGGCCCTGTGGAGTGATGGGAGGAAAGATCCTTGGAAACATGGGTCACTTTGGAGGCAGTCAAATCTAGGAATATAACACATTAGGGACTTGTGAACAGCTAAGGGCAGCAAGGAGAGACGGGACACCAGGAAGAAGAAGGGGGTGTCAAACCAAGGGAGATGTACTTTATCAACCTGGCAACATTTCTAGTACAACTGGCCAGGGACCATCGAACATTATTCCCTGTGATTCCTTGGCCTTGGTTTGGTAGGATACTGACCCCTGTTCTGTTTGAAAGAACATAAAGTGAAAAGTTCAAAGACATAGACTTGCCTCATTCATCATGAGCAGTCCATTGGCCACATTTCTTTTGTTTGTCTTATCCTTAGTGCCAAAACCTGAGCAACACTAAACATTTAAAAACAATAAATGACAATCCTGGGTGGCACCTATGGCTCAGTGAGTAGGGCACTGGCCCCATATGCTGAGGGTGGTGGATTCAAACCCAGCCCTGGCCGAACTGCAACCAAAAATAGCCAGGCCTTGTGGCAAGTGCCTGTAGTCCCAGCTACTCAGGAGGCTGAGGCAAAAGAATCACCTAAGCCCAAGAGCAAGAGGTTGCTGTGAGCTGTGACGCCACAGCACTCTACCAAGGGTGACAAAGTGAGACTCTGTTTCTAAAAAAGTAAAATAAATTCAATTAAATAAAAATAAATGACAATCCTATGGGTGACTCATGTTCTCGTAGCTTCTTCTGAAAGCTAAAAAGTTTTTAAGAAATGATACAATTTAATACTCTTGGGAAAAGTGAAGTTTTACTCCCCATAATGACAAATAAATATAATTTTATTAGGACTCTAGAATCCTTTCCAGGAAGTCTGAGAATATGGGAACGTCGGAAGAGGACCGATTACTTCATGCCAGGTAGATGCCTAAAATAATATGCATTCTTTCCTGTAAAATCCATGGCAACCTAAGAAAGAAATTTCTGTTATTATTCTCATTTTATTGATTAGAAAACTGAGGCATAATGAATATTTAATCCAGGTACACAGCCAGTATAAATGCTGAAGCCAGAATTCAAAAACAGACAGTATGACTCAAAACGCACTCTCTTACTTATTTATTTGAGACAGAGTCTCACTCTGTTACCCAGGCTAGAGTGCTATGGTATCAGCCTAGCTCACAGCAACTTCAAACTCCTAGGCTCAAGTGATCCTACTATCTCAGCTTCCTGAGTAGCTGGAACTACAGGCACCTGCCATCACACAGAGCTAATTTTTCTATTTTTGGTAGAGACAAGGTCTCACTCTTTCTCAAGAGGGTCTTGAACTCCTGAGCTCAAAGGATCCTCCTGCCTGAGACTCTCAGAGTGCTAGGATTATAGGCATAAGCCACTGCAACCAGCCTAAAAATGTATATTCTTAAAGGAGTCAGCAAACTATGTCATTAAAGAATTGGATTGTAATAAGCAGTTCACAGCTTTTTGCAATTCACTTCTGCCCCAGCAGTGGAAAAGCAGACATAGATGATATATAAATGAATAGGCATGGCTGTGTCTATACAATGGAAGGTGGCTGGCGGGATTTGACTCTTGGCTGTGGTGCCAATCTCTGTTGTTAACCTCTGCTGTTAACCATTGTTATATGATATTGCCTCTTATGATATATAATTTCAAACTGAAAAACTGAAATGATTTTGTTGCTTGTGTACATTGGCTACCATTTGGCACACATTGACTTCCTTGTTATTTTTTTAAGTAGCCCAAGATGATGATACATTGAAATTATATGGCTCCCTTTCTTAGGAAAGCTGAGGTTTTAGCACTTATACCTGTTGGGACATCTCATAATTAATGTCTCAGACATTGAGGCACAGAGGCTATATTTTATACCTGCACAGTCCTCTGAGGCTCTTGACTAGCCAGAAAACACACTCTGTTGACTCAAAAGGGTGCCCCATGTAGAGAGAGCACCCCGCTTGGTTGTTAGGGTATTTGTTTGTAAAGATCGAGCAACAGTGTAATACACCCTGATGATCCAGGACAGATGTGGGGATAAAGTCTAAGCTGAAAATATTCCTGGGAAACTTAAACTAAGATCAGAGGCATTTCCACCAGGCATGTGGCATGTGGCTCTTGTCTTGTATGATTTCAGCGTCCCTCCGAGCCCCCCACCTTTGACACAGCTGCAATGGGCGGAGGTCGGATTTACAAGTGGTGTTGACCTCGTTGTCAAGGGAAGTAAAGTAGATTTGATTCTACTCTCCATCCCTTAATTTGATAGAAGGGAAAGAGCTTCTGCAAAAAATCGTGACGCTGACCCCAGTATGCGTCCTGCAATTTGGCGCTTGTGTATTTATAACTCTATTCCTCACTAACTCCTCTTTGAAGAAGGTTGTATTGATTTTGTTTTGGTGCTACATTATATGCCTAAATCCCAGAGAAACTAGGCAGTAACAGTGAAGTGCTTCTACTGACAAACTAGAGAAGATGTAGACCAATTCACTGGTCCCTAAATCATGTTAGCATTTAAGCATTAGGACTGGGTTTGTGGTTTTCTTTCTTCTATTTATATTCTATTTCTCCCTCCCTCCCTCTCTTCCTCTTTCTCTCTTATTTTACCTAGTTACCTTGTTTCTATAGTTACTAATAGCAGAGCTAACCTCAAAACTATAATGGAGTTTTCCTCTTCTATTCTTATTTTAAAGAAAATAGAAAATTGAGTACTTTAAAACTTAGTGAATTCCTGCTTTTTAATTGCTCTGCTGCTGATGGAAAATCCACTTTATTGTACCTGATTTTATATCATTTGAAATGGATTGCCATTATATCCACATTTAGATTATGGGACAGATAAACTTATCATTTCTGAATGGAATTCTAGAAAATAATTGTTCTCATTTCCAAAAAGAAGTAATAGATAATAAAACCTACCTGTATTTGCACAAATCATTTTAGATACTCTGACTTAAGGGAAAATGTGTTATTGACTTTGACAATTCCAAAGTCCAATTAAAGGTTCTTATAAAAAAAAAGGGGGGGGGAGGGGGAGCTCTGAATATATTACAAATAAAAGTGTCCCTTTCTATTTGTTTGTTTTTTTGCCTGGAAGGCAGAAAATGTTTAACAAATTTATGGTAAGGCAAATTTTTCTTTCTATTGATCAATCCCTAGAGGGCATTAACTACTCTTAAGGGAGTTGATTGCAAAAGATGCTACAACCTACTTGCACAAAAAAACAGTGAGCTTGCTGAGAAGTGGGGGAGGAAATGGAACACTTTAACATCACATCCCAGTCATACCAAGGTCCATTGACCCTGTAGTCATTCCAGATAATTAATTTACAACACATTAAACCTCAATGTGAAGAAGGCTGTTATGCATCAATTGTGTAGGAATAAAAAATGTTATTGATTTAGGATTTCTATTGTATCATCTGCCAACAGGAAAAAAAAAACCACTAACAATCAAGTTGTACCTCAAAGATGAGGCAAACCTTTGCTGAAGGACAAAATTGCTAACAAGAACTGCACTATGGGATACACTGAGCTGAAATACCACTGTCTGAAAGGTGCTTGGCAGGGTGAATTAGGAAGCATAATTAGAACCAACCGAAGTGTCTAATAAATATTGATAAATAAGCACTCTAGAAATCAAATTTTGGGATGTGATAATGATACTCTTTACAGTAAAGGTCTAAAATAGCTCCTTGCCCTCTGCCAAATCCAACCATTAATATTTATTAAATAAAATATGAGTGTACCATTAATTTTAAATATCTGACATGAATCGAAGTTTCCTCCCATTTGAAGCATAGAAATTATAAGGGTGAGGACACACAACTTGAAGTCATGATGTTTTGTAGATACTGAAAGAACCAGTTATTGATTTTAAAAACCAAATGGCCTCACTAACTAGTATAACTCACATACTGGGAGAAAGAGGGGACAATCAGTAAAAGAGTTTGGGTTTATTCTCAGTGATCAAGATCAAGTCATTAAACTTCTCGAAAAGCACAACTGTCATATCTGTAAATCAGGAATAAAAATAATACTCTACTTACTTATAGGGTTAATAAAAAGAATAAATGAGATAATACATTAAAGTGATTGAAAATATTATTCAATCCTATCCAAAAACTTCATTGAAATTATTTTATTTGAAAATTGATTTTTAAAAAGAATGCAGTGACAAGGAGGATTTTCCCCCCAGGTGACACATTCTAAATATGGTTTTTTAACATATCACCAATTTTTTCTAAGGGTGTTTACCATAACTCAATTTATCCTGAAAGTACTTATTTTAGGTAGAAAAAGTAGAAAATTATGGAGGAGCATAAATCAATGGCAGAGTAAAGAAACAATCCCTAGGCTCGGCACCCATAGCACAGTGGTTACGGCGCCAGCTACATGCACCACCAAGGCTGGTGGGGTCGAACCTAGCCAGGGCCAGCTAAACAACAATGACAACTGCAACAACAACAACAACAAAAAAAAAAATAGCCAGGTAGTGTGGTGGGTGACTGTAGACTCAGAGACTTGGGAGGCTGAAGCAAGAGAATCATTTAAGCCCAAGAGTTTGATGTTGCTGTGAGCTGTGACACTATAACACTCTACCAAAGGAGATATAGTGAGACCCTGTCTCCAAAAAAAAAAAAAAAAGAAAAGAAAAGAAACAAAGAAAAGACAAAAAAAAAAAAGAAACAACCCCTAGAAGCCATTTATTACTCTTAAAATTTGGATGTCCTTAATGTTGTGGGACAAAGCAATATTACTTGAGTCCTTTTTGTAATTCAAAAATATAGTCCTCTATATTTACTAATAGGACTTCATCATATGAAATGTCAAAAGGATTTTATTTGATTTTATATATTATCTATTTAAATACCTTTTACACACGTACCATATCTATAACAGAAAGTTGACAGGACCATCAATAGGTAATTATATCAATCCTTCACAAGTTCTTCCTATAGTAAAAATGCAATTGCTATAGAGCTACATTGTTCAAATGGCAGACATTAGCCATATGGGTCTATTTATATTTAAATTAATTAAAATTATGAAATTAAAAATTCAGTTCTTCATTCACTCCAGCAATATTTCAAGTGCCCAATAACTATACATGGCTAGCTAATGCCCTCCACATTGAACAGAACAAACATAAACTATTTCCAATCTCACAGGAAATACTAGTGGACTACATTGTTACGGAGGATCTTTGAAGTCAGAGTCCCACCTTAGCATCTCTGGTATTCAGCCTCATTCATTTCCTTGCATAAGCTATTCTTACTCTTTACCAAGAAACATTGTGAGGTCTTGCCCTTCCAAATTCTCAAAGCCTGAGTTTCTTGCAGGATATGAAATAATTAAATTATTTTGTTTTGTTTTTCACTAATAGTCTTAGTACCAGTTTGGAGAATCATGCTTATGAGAATAGAAGCATTTATGCAATAAGAAAATTAGAAATAAAAACAGAAAACAGAGTAAACAAAGGGTCTTTCCAGGTTGTCTAGAACCTACCTTATAAATATGATCCAAAATTTATTGAGTACTCTTGCTTAGGGAGTAAATAGTCTAACAATTCAGTGGTATCAGATTTTAAAACTCACAGAAGGATAAGAATCAATATATGATCAAAGTAGTTGAGAAGACAGGCTCATTAGATCATCTACTAGTCCATAAGGCTGAGGAAACTACAGGGGAAGCAGAAGGAAACTAGTGTTTATTAAACCCCTAATATGTACTCAAGTAACATTTATATGAAATGGATAAATGCCATTTAACAAAATAGAAAAAGTGATGTTTACAGTATAATTCTCCAAAATTTACACAGCTATTAAGTAATGTATTCATTACTTAAATCTACATCTATGTAGCTTTAGGGGTTTTATTTCTTCCATTATACTTTAAGGGCCTTCAAAGAGAATAATCTGAGACTCCTGCCTTCTGACCATAGAAGGAATCAAGACTTAAGGCTTTCTTCAGAGAACTAACAACAAAATATAGAAGGGGGTGAAAAATTAAGGCCAATCAAACATAATATGCAGAAACAGCTCACTAACATGTAGAGTGCTAAATAAAAGGGTACTCCAGTATTAAAGAAGTTTACACAACAAAGGCTGCAAGGCTTATAGTACACTATTCAGATGCTGTTCAAATGCAGATGAAATCACTCACTGTAGTTTCAAATGAGGATTAACAGAGAGCCCAAGAAAATCTGTTTGATAATAAGAAAAGCAGAAGGTAAGAAGCTGGAATGAGTACCTGATTACAGACGCCTATAGAAAAAAGGTGAACATAGAAACATATAAAACAAAACTATAATTAATATGCCTAAAATGTCTCTTAAATATGCAAATTAACCATGGCAGTTTAAGGATCTTCTCAAAGAATTTATATTTTCCAAATTGAAGAATCTATTTTTGCTTCAAGCCATGATAGAGTATTTGGAACAAGACTTGTCCTTCCACTATAAAAAAAAAAAAAATCAAAAAAGCGAACAAAATACAAGAGACAACTCTTTTTGATACTGGACAAGGGAAACCATAAGAGTGTCCGTGAAGATAAAAGAAACAAGAAGATAAGTCCTCTGATTGCTCTGCTTTTTATATAGGCATTCTTTGTGGATTGTAGGGCAAAGAAAGGGAACATAAGAATTTCATAGTGATATTTCTGAGTTGAAGAGGTTTAAAAAGAGAGTTCAGAGAGGCTGATGTGGCAGAAGTTTGAGGGACACAGAACCAAGAAACAAAAGAATCAAGCTGAGCTGCAACAACCTATCAAGATAAAATTAAATACTAAATAAAGAACACTTATAATGTCCTGCATCCAAAATTATTAGACATACAATAATGCAAGAAAATGTAATCCATAGCCAAGAGAAAAGTAGGTTAATAAAAGCAGACCCTCAAATGACGCAGATAATGAAATCAGCAAAGACCTTGAAACACTTTTATACACATAAATATGTCCAAGTATTTAAAAGGAAATAAGAAAATAATTAGGAGAGAAATGGAAGATATAAGAGAAAACAAAACAAACCTTAAGGTATAGAAAACTAAAATATATGAATTGAAAGACTGTAAAAACTAAAAAGCAAATTAGACATAGCAGAAGAAAAGATAAATGAATTTAAAGACATAGCAGAAAACTCTATTCAAACTTTGCTACAGGAAAAAAAAAAAAAAAAAAAAAAAGACTGAAAAACAAAGATTCAATGACCTGTGGAATAATATTAAATGGCCTTACATATATAAACATACCTTGTTTTACTGCACTTTGTTGTGCTTTACAGATATTCTATTTTTTCTAAACTTTTATAGTTCATAGGAGGTGGTCAAAGTAACATTAACAAGAGTTTGGAAGTAGTTGAATCCAGTTCTCATTTGTGACTTTGAGAGGTTCCCAATTTTAGGGAAGGAATAATTGCAGATATAGTGAAAATAGCAAAAACACTAGAATTAGAAGTAGATCCTGATTATGTGACTGAATAGCTGCAATCTCATGATAAAATTTAAATGGATAAGGAGTTGGTTCCCTTTGATGAGCAAAGAAAGTAGTTTCTTGAGATGGAGTCTATTTCTGGGGAATATGCTATGCATATCCTTGAAATGACAACAAAGATTTAAAAGAGTTCATAAGGGCTCAACACCCATAGCTCAGTGGTTAGGGCGCCAACCACATACACTGAGGCTGGCAGGTTTGAACCTGACCTGGGCCTGCTAAACAACAATGACAACTACAATAAAAAAATAGCTGAGCATTGTGGTGGGCCCCTATAGTCCCAGCTACTTGGGAGGCTGAGGCAACTCAAGAATTTGAGGTTGCTGTGAACTGTGACACCACGGCACTCTACTGAGGGTGATATAATGAGACTGTGTCTCTAAAAAGAAAAAAAAGAATTCATAAACTTAGGTAATAAAGCAGCACCAGGGTTTAAGAGAAGGGACTGACTTTGAAAAAAGTTCTACTGTGATACTATCAAACAACATCGCCTGCTGCAGAGAAGTCTATGATGAAAGGAAAAGTCAATTGATGCAATTGTAGCAAATGTCAGTGATATCATACTTTAAGAAATTCACGTAGCTACCTCCACCTTCAACAGCCACTACTCTAATCAGTTAGTAGCTATTATCACAGAGACAAGATGCTCCACAGCAAAAAGATGATGACTCACTGAAGGCTCAGATGATTGTTAGCATATTTTAGTATTTTTAATTAGGGTCTATAAATCTTTTTTTAGACATAAAGATATTACCCACTTCATAGGTTACAATATAGTGTAGACATAACTTTTATATGCACTGTGAAACCAAATAGTTTGTTACTTGCTTTTTTGTGATATTTGCTTTATTGTAGTGGTCTAGACTGAACCCACAATATCTTTAAGGTATGCCTGTGTATTTTTAGAGTTGTTTTTTTTTTTAAAGGAAGAGTGGACAAAGAAAACATATAATGGAATAATAGCAGAATTTTTTCCACATTTGATGAATAATCCACAGGTTTATGAATCTCAAAGAACTGCAAGCAAGAGGTAACTACACCAAGGCACATCTCAATTAAATGGCTGGAAACCAATGATAGGAGAATACCTTAAAAGCAGAGACAGAGACTCGGTGCCTATAACTCAAGGAGCTAAGGTGCCAGCCACATACACCAGAGCTGGCGGGTTCAAATCCAGCCCAGGCCCACCAAACAACAATGACAACTACAACCAAAAAATAGCCGGGCAATGTAGTGGGGGTGTGTAGTCCCAGCTACTTGGAAGGCTGAGGCAAGAGAATCACTTAAACCCAGGAGTTTGAGGTTGCTGTGAGCTGTGACACCACAACACTCTACCCAGGGTGACAGCTTAAGGCTCTGTCTCAAAAAAAAAAAAAAAAAAAGGAGAGAGAGACTACCTTAAAGGCAGAGACAGAAAGAAAGACACATTACATACAGGAGAATAAAGATGAAAATAACCTCCCATTTCTCATAGAAATAATGCAAGCTAAAGGACAATGGAACAATATACTGTATATACTTGAGTATAAGCCAAGTTTTTTCGGCACAAAATTTGTGCCGAAAAACCCGAACTTGGCACAAATTTTGTGCTGAAAAAACTCGGCTTATACTCGAGTATATATGGTACTTAAAGTACTGAATTTTTTAAAAAGTCGACGTAGAATTCCATACTCAGAAACATTACCTTTCAAAAGTAAAAGCTATAGTAAAAATGTTTATGACATTGGATTTGGTAGTAATTTCAAGGATATGACAAGAAAGGAGTAGCAGCAAAAGAAAAATTAAATACTGAAGACTCAGATGATCTTTAACATATTTCAGCAATATATTTTGACTTTATCAAAATTAAGAATGTTTCTGTATCAATGAATATCATCAAGAAAGAGAAAGAACAACTGACTAAATGGCAAAAATTAGTCACCCTTTTAAGGTTGATTAAGGGGTCTTTATTACATGATTAATTAAGGGGTTTTATAAATATATAAAGAAGCCTTAAAACCCAACAATAAAAAAAAAAAAAAAACAATTCAAAAAATGGGCAAAAGTCATTATCCTAAGGGAAGTAACTCAGGAACAGTAAAATGAATGCCACATGTTCTAACATATATGTGGGAGCTAAACTATAACTATACAAGGGCACACCAAGTTGTATAATGGACAGGAAACACACAAAAGGAAAGAATGGGAAAGGATAAGGGATAAAAAATTACCTCTGGGGTACAATGTACACTACTTGGGTAATGGGTACACCAAAAGCTACTAGACAATGTATACATGTATTGGAATTCAATTTCTACCCCATAAATCTATTTTAAATTCTTTTTTATTTTTCTTAATCTTTAATGGGCAAGAAACTTGAATAGACATTTCTCCAAAGAAAATATGCAAATATCCAGTAAGCACATGAAAAAATAATCAACATCATTAATCATTAGAAAAATGCAAATTAAAACCACAATGATACCCAGTTCACACCTACTAAGATGGCTATCGTCAAAAAACATTAAGTTGTGGCATGGACATAGAATTGGAATCCTTCCTTGTGCTTTGCTTGTGGTAATTTAACAGGCTTTAACTGTTCTCAAAACCACGTGGTAGCTTCTCAAAAGATTAAAGACAGACTTTAAAGACAGACGTACCATATAATCCAATATTTCCACTCATAGGCCCATGGCCAAAAGAATTAAAAGCAGAGACTAAAACACATATTTGTGTATCGATGCTCATAGCAGTATTATTCACAAGGGCCAAGAGTTCATCAACAGATGCATGAATGTACAAAATATGGTATATACATACCATGGAATATTATTCAGCCATAAAAAGGAATGAAATTTTGATATATGTTACAATACGGATGCACCTTGAAACCATTATGCTTAGTGAAAAAGCCAGACACAAAAGGACAAATATTTTACATCAAGTACCAAGAACAGGCATTTTCATGGAGGCAGAAAATAAAACAGAGGTTCCTCAGGGATTGGGGAATGGAAGGCAGAGGAAATTATTATTTAGTGATTATTGAGTTTTCTGAGTATGATGAAAATTGTTTGGATATAGATTGTGGTTACACAATATTGTGAATGTACCAATGCCAGCGAATTTTACATTTATGAATAGTTAAAATGATAAATATATAAATTTCACCACAATAAAAAAATAAGAATATGACAAAATGAAACAATTTAGATGAGCAAAAAGAAGTACAAAATCAATTATAATTTTCTCCACTGAAGATAAATTCAGTTATATTTTATGTCAAATCTTTCTGCACATTTATAGGTTTAATAATAAAAATGGAAATATATAGCATCTAAATTTTTATTAAACAATAAACATATTTCTCTGTCATTATAAAAAAACTAAATATTGATGTATTCAGGTAAATAACAGCTGAAAGAATTTTATATCAGCAGACCTGCACTATAAGAAATGTTAGAAAATTAATTCTACACAGAGGGATGAAAAGTATCAGAAAAAGTAAATATATAAGCAAATATAAGCCGTTCCTCTCAATTTGAATTTGCTTTACATTGAAGAACTCACTTTGTATTAAATATACTAAACCAAAGATACATAAACTTGTGTTACTTCATCTGCCCAGCTATGTGTTATTCATTCATTCAAAAAATATCATTTTGCCACTATTTGGGGCACTGGCTATTTAATGGAGACTATAAGAACCCTTCAATCACAGAGCTTTTAATCTATTGAGGAAAAGCCAGTTATTATTTACAAACACATTCATGAAAAGATAATTATAAAATGGGAAACAGAGAAAGAGAATAAGAGGTTAGGAAAGGAAAGTATCAGAACTGATTTCAAAGACCATCTCCCACAGCTCTCTGGTTTTCACTGCATGGTCAAGCAACATTAATCAGCTTTGTTGTTCATCCATGTTCTACCCAGTTTCTCACTCACTCATCTTTGCCCCAACTTCTCAAATAATTTGTGTAGGCTAACTGTCTTTATTTCTCACGTAAGGATTGGCTCCTCACTCCTCTCAAATAGGTTTCCACCCTACTGAAAGTATTCTAATAAAATGATATACTGGGAAGACTCCCCAGAAGCAGAGCCAGAGATGGGTATTTTTTTCAAATGACTTATTCATGGAGTGCTCTCAACAGAAGGGAGCTAATAGGGAAGGGTGGGGGGGGGAAGTATAGGTAAAAATGTCATATCACCTGGAGACAAGCTTCAGCCAAATCCATAGGGAGTTCTATGAATTTCCCCACAGGGACAAGAGAAGCAGCCTTTTCTACCTCCCAATCAGTCAGTCATTGGCTGTAGGAAACACAGAGGGCAAAATGAGGGCGAGCAGTATACTGATACTAGTTTTTACAGCTAGTAAGAGATAATTTTTAAATTTCCACAAATTTTGCAAGTGTGTTGTTAAAGACAGCCATAATTAAATGTTAAATTACAGGTATAGTAAATTAATAAATAAATAAGGCATATTAAAACCCAAACTCATCATTGCCTTGTCATTTTCCCATATTTTCACCATGTTCTTGAAGTTAATTCCATCTATTGTATTCCATAGGTAGAAGAAATATTATATGATGATGCACCAGGAAGTATATCTTTTGAATTCCAGATTCAGTGATATAATAACCCCTGGCAAACTCAATTCTGACTTATCTCTCTATGAGTTTTTCTGTTCTAGGTACCACACAGAAGTGAAATCATGTAATATTTGTTCTTCTGTGTCTGGCTTATTTCATTAAGCATAATATTTTCAAGGTGCATCTGTGTTGTAATAAAAAGATCAGATAGCCTGAAATCAGGCATGATTGGTGTATTTATAGAGAAACTGACAAACACTAAAAATTGGGACTTGGTTTATTATTATTATTATTATTTGTCATCTAGTCTTAAAACAGTGGTAGAGAAAATGATACTAAACTAGCCATTACATTGTGAATAGCACCAAAAAAAAAAAATTAAGGAAAATTCTTTTAATATTTAATAACTATTATCTGATTCAGCAAAGAAGTATTCATGTCTGACATACATCTTGTTTCATTTTTCTTTTTCTCATTAACACAAATGAAAATATCAACTAGCTTTGTCTAAGAACTGCCTTTGTTCATCAACTGAATATATAATGTAGGCTATGAATACAAGAGTTTGTGGGGAAGAGGAAAGCATGCTATGAAAATCAATTGGCTATATGAAATTTGGCATAAATAGTGGATATTTCATTATCATTGGCAAATTGTATACTATACATTCTTCACATCAGTAAAATTTAAAATAAAAGGAAGGATGGAAAGATAGATAAATAGACAAATAGGCAGATACATAGGTAGATGATAATGGATGCAAAAATATTTTTTCCAGAAAGCTGGTTGTTAAACATTCACTAAAACACCATGGAGTTGGGGATGACAATGCAACTTACCCCATTTGGATGAGGGTAATTCTCCAGATGAAAAGGTCATGTGAGTCTTTAGCAAACAACACTCAGAGTGTTAAGCGTATAAATGCAACATTCTGGTAAAGGGAATCTGAGCAGGATACAACAGCATCCTGTTAATGGCTAGTGACCTCTGTGTTGTTGAATCCAATGGGCTTATGATTCCAGCTACTCAGTCTTCTCTTGACTTTTTTCCTTACCCTTTGGCCTTTCAGAAACACACACACACTACTTTGCCCTTTCTTCTTCCATTAATTTACCCATGGGAGTTCCTCCAGACTCAGTGCTAAGACCTCCTCTTCTCATTCGCCACCATTTTTGTAGACCTTCTAATCTATTCTCATGCCTCCATTTACTATAGATATGTCAAGAGCTTCTAAATGTCTATTTTCAGCACAGATTTCTCATCTTAGGCCCAGTCTCATATATCCTATTGCTTATTCAACAACTCTGCTTGGATATTTCATGGGGACTGCAAACTGGATATGCTCACAAATAGTTCTTAATTCTTCAAAAGTTTTTTTGTTCTCCTTCTAGTATTCTTTATCTTAGCAGATGGCATAATTCACCCAGTGACTTGTGCCCAAGTGGGGAAACTGTCCTTCACCTTTCTCCCCCCCCCCTCTCTCTCCCACCAGCAAATCCTACTGTTCTTATAATATAACTTAACCATTTTGAATCATCTACTTCTGTATCTTTGTTATAATTTCCTACTTGAGACGTGTTGCTCTCCCTGCCAAGCTGGCCTCACCTCTACTCTTGCCAGTGCTGCAATCTCCCTCAAGTTGGACTGTGACAATTCAGAACTAAGCCAAAGCAGCCTGCCATGCATCCTTTAACTCAGAGCTATTTTACCTTGTATATTTTCCTTTGTTACAGTCTACCCCAATTTGGTGCAGAGGTCTTCTATAAAGTGATCTGTTCTTCAAGCCCCACATTTGAAATTCAGCAAATTTTCCCCCAAGTTCCTCTAACCTATCATATGATCTCCTTTCTCCTGACCGACAGTGAGGGAGGACAAGAAGTATATCACCCTCAGACTCTCATGTCCTTTGCCATTCTTCCTCCCATAATTTAAAAAGGCAGGGGCAGGTGGGTTTCTCTCCTCGTCTGCCAAAAAAATGCAAATTAAAACAAGATTAGCTACCTTTTCCCTATCAAAATAACAAATCAGTTTTATTTGAAAAACGTGACAATGAAATGAACATTTTCTTATAGCATGGCTAGTAAGACAATATAATACAATCTCTTTGGAAGAAAACATCTGGCAACATCTCTTATTTGCTCAAATGCACTAATTCACCTGGGCAACTAGATAGTGGCTTTCAGCCCCCATCTTTTACAGCCCTATCAGTGTTGTGATTAACATTTCATAACCCCAGAATATTACTTATTGTCCAGGCAATATATTGCAGTATGTATATATTTTCCTTTTTTTTTTTTTTTTTTTTTGTTCAATATTCCCCCTAGGATTTTTTTTCTTATTTCTTAATTTTGTTTTCATATTTTTAATTTTTCATTATTTCTTTCTTCAATAGTAATGACTCTAATTTTGCTACAGTTTTCCTGCTCCTTTCATATTTTTTACAATTTTTTTCCCTTAGGGTTGTTTTTCTCTTGTTTGTTTTGTTTTGTTATATTTTCATTTTTCCATTTTTACTTTCTTTAATGATAAGGGCTCCATTTTTGCTATGGTTTTTCCACCCCTTTTATTCCTTCTTTACTTTCTACTTCTCTCCTTTTCCCTTTCTTTTCGTAAACATTTTTCTACTTATCTTTCCCATATAAATTTCTCAAATAACAACTAAGATATACTCTTTTTTATACATCTTATACAATTTTACTTTCAATTTTCTTTATATACTTTTGTCATTTTTTTTCTTTTTTATGAACTGTTTTATTCTTTGTCAATATGTATACTATTTATGGGACAGAGCTTCACTCTGAGGCCTGGGCTGCAGGGGAGGGACACAGCATTGGCCTGTCCCAAAGAGACCTTGATCCCTTGGTCGAGGGTGTCCTTCTAACTTTGGCATTCAGAAGGACACTATTTGTAGCTCCCCTACTGTGACATACTGCTGGGTTGTTTTTGTTTTTTGTTTTTTGTTCTCTCTCTCTCTCTATTTGGATTACATGTCTTGTTTTTTTCAGCATGTTAAGGAGCTCCTAACCTTCAGGGACTCACCAATCTCAGCTCCCAGAAGCTGGAAAGTGTGGATGTGGGTCAAAGCACACAGCTGAGCACAACTTTTCTACCATCTCTCTTTCTGTTGTTCTTCTCTTTTTTGCCAACATTTCCTTTACCTCCTGCCGTTTTTCTTTTTCTTTTCTCTTTTTCTATCTTTTCTCCCTTCTCACTCTTCACTTATCTCTTCCTTTTGGCCATATACCAAAAGGATACTTCAACACCTAAGCACAGAGATAAGATAATTTAAAGAGAAGAAAGAAGTGAAAGGAAAAAGTAGGGGGAAGGAAGCAGACAAGAGAAAAACATTCATTGGGAGAAACCAACAGAAAAATCCTGGCAACATGAAAAACCAGAACAGATCACCCAAGGGATCATTAGGTCACTACCACAGAGGATTCTACCTATAAAGAAATGATTAAAACAACAGAAAGGGAATTTAAAATGAGATGGTAAAAACAATGAAGGAAACTTCTGAAAAAATGGAAAATAACAAAAAGGAAATCCAAAAACAAAACCAAGTAAGGTATGAAAGTTATAAAAAATATAGAAAGGATATACTGGAACTTAAGGAATTGAAAGATTCAATCATGGAACTTAAAGATGCAATAAAAAGTATCAATAACAGATTAGACTATAGAGAAGAAAGAATCTCAGAGGTAGAGGATAAAGCTCACGAGCTAACACAGGCAGTTAAAGAGGCAGAAAAGAAGAGAGAAAAAGCAAATGTTCACTCAGAGAATTATGAAACTTTACAAAGCATTCAAACATATGAATTAAAGGTATCCCTGATGAGAAGAAGATTGTCCCAGAGGAATGGAAGCCCTACAGGAGGATATCATAAATGAAAATGTCCCAAGTATCACCAAAGATTCAGATGCATTCCTGTCAGGTGGATATCAAAACCCAGGTTGTCTCAGCTCAAGCGGCATCTCCAAGACACAGTGGCATGAACCTGTCCAAATTCAAGATGAAAAAGAAAAATTTGCAAGCAGCCAGGAGAAAGGGCAAATTGACCAACGGGCCGGGCCCATCAGGCTAACAGTGGACTTCTCAGCTGAGAACTTTTCAACCCAGAAGAGAGTGGTCATCTACCTTAACCTTCTTAAACAAAATAATTTTTAGTCCAGAATCCTGTATCTTCCTAAGCTAAGCCTTAAAACTGATGGAGAAATCAAATACTTTACTGATATGCAAATATTGAAGAAGTTTGCCACAACAAGACCAGCTCTAAAGGAAATACTTGGACCTATTCTCCACACTGACCATCACAGTGGACCACCAGCAAAGTAAATACCCAGAAACTCAAGGACAAAACCAAGCTTCCACAGTGATACAAAAGATAAAACTAAGCCAAGGACCTTCACAAAGTAAGATTAATAGAACTCCACCACACATATCAATTTTCTCAATAAATGTTAATGGGAATCCTCACTGAAGAGGCACAGGCTGGCTGACTGGATAAAAAAGCACAAGCTGTCCCCAGGAAACACAACTGGTTTTGAAGGACAAAATGAGACTCGGGGTGAAAGGTTGGACAACATTATTTGAGGAAAATGGAAAAGAGAAGACTGGAGGGGCCACAATCTTATTATCAGATACAAGTGGATTTAAAGCAACTAAAATCAAAAAAGACAAAGAAGGACATTTTATATTGGTCAAAGGAACAATACAAAAAGAGGACATTTCAATTCCAAATAATTATGCACCCAACTTAAATGCTCCCAGATTTATGAAACAGAACTTAACTGGTCTGAGCAATATTATATTCTATAACACTGTAATAGCAATGGACTTGAACATCCCTTTGACAGAGCTGGACAGATCCTTAAAATAGAAACTCAACAAAGATACAAACGATTTAAATGCAACCCTAGAACAAATGTGCTTAATAGACATACACAGAATACACCATCCCAAAGCTAAGGAATATACTTTCTTCTCATCAGTCCATGGAACATTCTCCAAAGTAGATCATATCCTAGCACACAAATCAAGCCTCAACAAAATTAAAGGAATTGAAATTATACCTAGTATCTTCTCAGACCATAAAGCAATAAAGGTAGAACTCAGATCCAATAAAAATTTTTATCCCCGCACAGAGGCATAGAAATTAACCTTATGCTGAATAACAGTTGGGTCAAGAAAGAGATAAAGGAGGAAATCATTAACTTCCTTGAGCATAACAACAATAAAGACATAAGCTACCAAAACCTGGGACAATTCAAAAGCAGTCTTAAAAGGGAAATTCATCGCATTAGATGCCTACATCAAAAAAACAGAAAGAGAGCACATCAAAAACCTAATGAATCATCTTAAAGGAATTGAAAAGGAAGAACCCTCAAATCCCAAATCTAGAAGAAAAAAAGAAATAACCAAAATTAAACTGGAAATGAATGAAATTGAAAACAGAAGAATCATACAGAAAATTAAACAAAAAGTTGGTTCATTGAAAAAATAAAGTTGATAACTATTGGCCAAAGTAATTAGCAACAGAAAAGTAAAGTCGTTAATAACCTCAATCAGAAATGAAAAGGGGGAAATAATAACTGATACCACAGAGATAAAAGAGATTATTTCTGACTACTACAAAAATTTCTATGCCCAGAAATTTGACAATGTGGAGAAAATAGACCAATACCTCCAATTACACCATCTCCCTAGACTTAACCAGGAAGAAACAGATTCTCTTCAACAGACCAATATCAAGCACTAAGAGTGCAAAAACAATAAAAAAGCTACCAACAATAAAAACCCAGGACCAGATGGCTTCACACAAGAATTCTGTAAAACTTTCAAAGAAGAACTTGTATCTATGCTGCAGAAACAATTCCAAAACATTGAGAAGGAAGGAACCTTCCCCAACACGTTTTATGAAGCAAACATCACCTTGATTAAAAAACCAGGTAAGGATACAACTAAAAAGGATAACTACAAACCAATTTCACTAAGGAATACTAATGCAAAAATACTTAACAAAATCTTAGCTAATTGATTGCAGCTACACATCAAAAAAATTGTATATCATGATCAAGTAGGCTTCATCCCTGCAAGGCTTGGGATGCAAGGCTGGTGTAACATACACAAATACATAAATGTAATTCACCATAACAATAGAAGCAAAAACAAAAACCATATGACCCTCTCAATAGATGAAGAAAAAGCATTCAATAAAATTCAGCATCCTTTTCTAACTGGTTTTGTGGTAAAAATTCTAATGTGTTAACCACACTACACAGCTTACCTTATCTTGACCACATAATTACCCCTGAGGTAAAAACTCTTATACCCATTTCAGAGTTTAATAAATAAAATCCTGAAGGAGTTAAGTTGCCCAGTAAAGTAGTTGAAAGGGATAGCACCCAAGTGGTAAATTAATTATTACTTTCAA
The DNA here is from genome assembly GCA_963574355.1 of Loris lydekkerianus. Classification (NCBI taxonomy): domain Eukaryota; kingdom Metazoa; phylum Chordata; class Mammalia; order Primates; family Lorisidae; genus Loris; species Loris lydekkerianus. Next base: position 22,726 of record CAUYPK010112526.1, read on the forward strand.
AGTGTTGGATTATCTTGTCAATATGAATTCTATGTATGTGGTATATTTGCTTTCCAAGATGATTATAATCTAAGCCAAAAAAAAATATATATATATATACTTAAAATTATTGAACAATAAAATCCAGGCACTGTTAGTAACTATCCAAAATGTGAACACAGTCATTGATGAATGTCACCATCTTAGAATAACCAATTCATATCTCACAGGTATTTCATCATATGCTGTTGCTTTTCAGAAACTGGTTGTTCATTTCACATATGGATGGTCCTCTTATATTTAAAAAAATATAAGTAATAATTTTATTTTTAGAAAACATGAAAAAATTACTAAAATTTTTCTATAAAACTACAGAAAATCTTGGCACTCACTGCTGTTAGACCACTCAGCTCAGCCTCCCAGTCCTGACCAACCGTTAGTCATCTATCCTCCTTCTTTGTGATCTCCTCTTTCTGTTCCCTGCTATATATAAAGGAATCTAACAAAATCTTTTAAATATCAATAATTCAATTAAATATGTACAAAGTGCTATCATGTGCTAGGCACTCTACTAGGCTCTAGGAATTCAAACTTGAAGAGTTTGAAGAATTATAAAAGACTTCTTAAATCTTTTCCCTTAAGAATCCCACAGTCCAGGAAAGAACACAGATATATCTCTCTACCTCTCACCCTTTGTCTCTCTCTTCCTTCCTCTTTATTCCTTTCCTCTTCAGTCTAAAGAGAGAAAGAGCAAAGACAGAAACTCAGCCTGTTCTCCCTTAGCCAAACTCACGCCCTGGCCACAGCTCCATCAATCCAGATGAGGGGGCATGGGCATCTTTTCCTAAGGGAGTAGCTTTGCACAAAAGTGCCATATGGAATTAGAAAGGTCTTCCTTCCTCCTTTCCTTCTTCCATCAGTATTGGCCAATGTTTGTGCTAGGTGTTAGACATCCACCAGTAACCAAAACTGTTTCTACACTCATGAATCTTACAGCATAGCTGGAAATATGGATAAGTATAATACAAGAAGAAGCATTAATATAAATATGTAAAACAAGTAGCATAGAAAAAATAACTCAACCCGTAGAAATGGAAAAGAAAAATTATGAGAAGAGTCCACATCCTAGCTGGGCTTGAACGTCAATTCAAGTTTACCAAATGGACAAAAGTGAAAAATAGCCAATCAGAGAAAACAGAATATGCAAAATTCACAGGTGTGAAATGCCACTGCAACTAGCCCCAAAGTGGTCCCAGGAACTAAAATCGGCTTCGAATAAAGATTCTAAGCTGTATTATTTTCCAAGTCCAGGGAAAATAAGGTCATTCATATAGCATCAATAGGCTACATTTTCATCTAGAATCTATATCAACAAGTGCAAGATTATTCAGCATTAGAATGTGGTCATAATGTAAAACCAGGCAGGGGTCAAGTAAAAAGATGAACAAATGTTACTTTGAAACAGAGTCAAAGAAGGAAAAAAAAAAAAAAAAAAAAAAAGGCATCATTTAAATTGAAGGGAAAAAGAAATCAGTTCTTTTCCTTCAATTTCTTTTTTTTTTTCTTTTTTTCTTTTATGTGTGTGTGTGTGTGTGTGTGTGTGTGTGTGTGTGTGTGTGTGAGAGAGAGACAGAGCCTCAAGCTATTGCCCTGGGTAGAGTGCAACCTCCAACTCCTGGGCTCAAGCGATTCTCATGTCTCTGCCTCCCAAGTAGCTGGGACTACAGGTGCCTGCCACAACACCCAGGTATTTTTTGGTTGCAGCCATCATTATTGTTTGGTGGGCCAGGGCTGGAACTGAACCCGCCAGCTCAGGTGTATATGGCTGAGCCATAGGCGCCAAGCCCTTTTCCTTCCATTTCACTGTCAATCTATCCCAGTAATTACCTAGACATTTGCTACAACTCTTTCCTGACTTGCTGTTGTGTGCAGACAGCTTGGTGAACAGATCTCTGTGCATCATAGAGAAGCATGGATGAAAGTTACTGACAACATTTGTTTTGGGGTCTATTCCACATTATTGAGAAATGTTTGCTTAGGAAAGAGCCAGGGCAGTGCCAACGTAAAAGTTAACCCACCCATTTCTTCAAAGGACATGTTGGTCCTCTGGAAGTGAGGTCTGAGGTCATTTGTGGGGCACCAGAGGGGATGAATAAATGCATGGCTGATTTTATGAGGCCTGCTGAGAGATAAGGAGCAGGCTGCAGCTTTAACTGCTACAAGGTCAAATACTTGACCAAAAGTGAAAACAAAAATGAAGGGAGCAGAATGTTGCAAAAGAAAGAAAAACAAACAAACAAACAAAAAAAAAAAACAAAGAAGATCTCTTAAAATAACATTATATGAACAATGCACTGCAAAATAATTGCACTAAGATAGCTGTATGAATCTTTGCATGCATTCTGTCTTTTTACGATCATCTCAAGTAGCTAAATACATATGGCATGTTTGTAAGTAAAGCAGTCGATGAAGTTAGTTACACCTCTGCATTTATTACCATGCCCCTGAGTATTATTAACTTTTACACTCCCCATAAAATATAATTTATCACTTAAATAATTTGCTTTGTGTCAGGGTTCAGTGTGCTCCAGTGCTTTCTTGCTCATTAAATGAGATATTTTTACTTAATGAGCCAAGGATGTCCTTTGTATTTAACATTTGAATTGATTTCTAACACTTCATTTTTATAATAGTTTGGTATGTAATTTCATAAAAAAACGAAATGTGGATTTCATTTCACAATGCCAGAGGAAAACAAATCAGAAAATTGTTAAATACATGTGGCATTTAAGTGATAAGAAATAGTTTTATCCTTAACTAACCATTAAGATTGACCAAAAAAAAAAAAAAAAAAAAAAAAAAATCATAAAAGGATGCAACCATCAAATAATTATTTCTTTGCACTAGGAAGCAAATAGTGGAATTTGGGAACTGGCATATCTATAGATTGTTCAAAACAAGAGTTCAGCTCTAAGTCACTCTGAAGAAAAGTTATAATCTGATGCAGAAATACAAAAGCAAAGCTGCCGTGGTTAGCTGAATATCCTGGGACTGTTTTCTACATGTATGATTATTAGTTTCTGATTCAGCATTGTCCACGTGATAGAAAGACCTGGCTGTTTGGAACTTTCTTTCCATTTAACAAAACAAAGCTTAAGAACTGAAATCCCATGTTTTCTAAATCATTTCTAGTTATTTAGTAACTAAACAGTTTAGAGTACTTACTGCCACCAGGCAGGGGAAGGGGATTAAAGATATCCTTGATCTGAGTATTACAGGCAGAAATGTATTATTCATTCAAATTATTCATAATTAAATGCATACTCTGTGTGTGTGTGTGTGTGTGTGTGTGTGTGTGTGTGTGTTCGTCTTGATGTAAAGCTTTTATTTTAGATAATAGCACACTGGATTTATCTTTTTTTTTTTTTTTGAGATAGGGTCTTGCTCTGTTTCCTGGGCTAGAGTGGAATGGCATCTCTATAGCTCACTACAACCTCAAACTCCTGAACTGCAGTGATCCTTCTGCCTCAGCCTCCCGTGCAGCTGGGACCACAGGTGCTGCCAAGGAGCCAAACGATTTTTATTTTTCCTTTTTTTTTTTTTTTTTCCTTCCGTAAAGAGGGAGCCTTGCTTTTACTCAGGATGGGTGGTCTGAAACTCTTAAACTCCTGGATTCAAGTGATCTTCGCAAAGTGCTAGGGTAACAGGTATGAGCCACTGCGCCAGGCCTGAATTTACCATTTATTAAGCATTTATTATTCCTCTTTAAACGTATAAATGAGTATATGATCATATCATTACAGTACAGTATAGAATCATAAAGGAAAGCAAAATTTATTTTTTTTTTTTTGAAAAGTAAATTTATTTCAGATTAATGTGAGGGCACAACTAGGTCAAAATATTTGATTTTGTTAGGTAAGACTCCCCTCTTGTGGTTATGTCCCATACACAAAAGGTGTGCCAAATACTCCCACCCAGTGCCCATTCAGTGAGAGCCCCCCAAGCCCCTCTTTCTGCCCCCCCATTACCTTTCCCCCCAACTTGAACTGAAATTAATCTCCTATGTGGGCTTGCATCAGATCATTCACTGGCTTCAAATTAGTATTGAATACATTGGACAATTGCTTTTCCATTCTTGCTATAATTTACTAAGAAGAATGTGTTTCAACTCCATCCAGGATGTTACAAAAAATGGAAAAAAGAATTTAAAAGACTTGAAAATAAAACAATTGAATGTTTATTTTCATTTTATAGAATCTAGAGAATTTAAGTACTTTCCCCTTCTCATTCTGAGTTATTTCCCATTCTAGATTCCTCAACTTTTCTTTCAGATCCCTGAAAATGAATCACTATTGTGATCATCTGTGATGACAAAACAACTCAAACAGTAAGACTGTGGAATATTAGTCTTGCGAAATTGACCAAAAACACTTCCCTGGTTGAATAAGCTTAGGAAGTAAGGCCTAAAATAGTCCTCATCTACAGATTCATAATGCACATTAGCATTTAAAAACTATGGGAGATTTAACACCTTTGAAAACCTATATATACACTATTTTTTTTCAAAAAGAATGTGGAATCTTTAGTGTGGCTGCTTCAAAGAAAAAAAAAATTGGGAAATGCCTAAACAATTAAATTTATTAGGTTCAATAATCAGTTGCTTGGATGAGATATTTTAGAAAATTTTAGAAAATATCCTTCCTCATAGCCTACATCCCAGCTCCCAGGGCTGCTACTGCACACAGCTCCAAGGATTGATTGCAGCTCAGACTGCAGTTATGTGAATGGCATACCCTGGAGTTGCACTGGAGGGCTGTATGCCCCTAACTCATATTTGGTTTTTCAAAATCTTGGGGTTTGTAGCATACAGAACATCTTAACAGTTCTGGATCTAATAAGGAAATCAATTAGTTCACATATTTCATTAGACAAATGAACAAAGTCTTAATAAATTCAAAGGTACATTTGATTTGGCAGAAAGTTTAAATGATAAAAATGTCTCCAAAAATGCAGATGCATTATCTGGGAGAACATAGTTTGTATCTCTGGGAGTCATGCCCTGAAAGATCTAACTTTAATAAGCAGAATAGTAATTATTTAAAATTAATTAAAATAAATCATTTTCAGTTATTTATCATTAACATTAGTATTCATTTTTAAAAATTGCCCCAAATGGAGCAGCACCTGTGGTTCAAAGGAGTAGGGTGCCAGCCCCATATGCTGGAGGTATCGGGTTCAAACCCAGCCCTGGTCAAAAACTGCAACAACAACAAAAAAAAAAAATTGCCCCCAAATCCTGGTGTAGTATGAATTTCAGGTTAACAGAATCCAAAATAATAAAAATGTAGTAAATCCTAATACCTTGGTTCAAAATATATATTAAAGAAAACAGCGTTTCTGCATGATTTTTTTGTTGTTGCTGTTGTTGTTGTTTTTGAGACAGAGTCTCACTTTGTCACCCTCCAGAGAGTGCCATGGCATCATACCTCACAGCAACCTGAACCTCTTGGGGTCAAGTGATTCCCTTGCCTAGCCTTCCAAGTAGCTGGAACTATAGGTGCCCGCCACAACACCCGGCTATTTTTAGAGATGAGGTCTCACTTTGGCTCAGGCTGGTCCGGAACTCCTGAGCTCAAGCGATCCGCCTGCCTTGGTCTCCTAGAGTGCTGGGATTACAGGTGTGAGCCACCTCACCTGGCTTAATTTGTTTTTTGAACAATTGATTCATACACCTTACATGCCTCTGATTGTTGAGCTACTTTTCTAATGTGAACAGAAGCAATGAGTAACATTTAAATGGCATACAGCAGTATTGTTCTACAAAATGATGATTAATCACAAAAAACTTTTAATTACTGAACAGATTTAAATTGCAATTCTGTCAAATAATCATAACAGTTTCCTTTCACCCTAATATGTATGCAGTTTTTAAAATGAATGTACACTGTAGTTTTATGTCTAGAAAAATCACTACAAATGGATGTCCCCGGAAGAGCCCACACACTGAGATAGGCCTACACCCACAAAGGTGGCCTTATCTCTCCTCTTCATCATCCACCAAAACCAACCCAACCCCAGGAAGCCTTTCTGGTGACTTCTGCTCCAAACTAGTTTACATAATCATTTTCTAACTCTAAGTAAAACCCCATGCCTATCTCTTTTATTTACTTCCCACATAGCATCACAATTATTTATTTGTTAGTCTCTAGGTAATCAAAAATGATGAATAAATGAATGATTAGACCAGTGGTTCTCAACCTTCCTAAGGCTGCAATGTATTTTCCTTGTTAAAAAGGGGTTGCGACCCACAGGTTGAGAACCGCTGGATTAGACAGATGGCAAAACTCTTAGAAATGAAATTAATACATAATACTCTAGATTTGGGTAAGACAATCAAAAGAATTTAGTAATGGTGATATTTTAAGGAATAGAATGGCCTGCTGGAGAGAACATGGAACATATTATCATTTCTCTGGAGATTTTTTTTTTTATTTTAAATTATGTAAATGCTATAACAATTTTTTTCAGAATGGTTTCTATTTAGTTTTACTCTAAGTGAAAGGCATAAGTTGTGTAAAATTCTCAAGCTTTTCTTTAAGACTATAAGATGCTGCCATCTGCCTCCATGGCCCTCGCTGCATTTCACAGACTTTCTTGCATTATTGTAATAGAACTTTCTCATGAGGAAGAAGCTAGTGCCGATTCCACACTGTCTTTAAAACTGAGGCCTCAGAAGAGACTTTTCACTGACTCAGATCTTTTTTGCACTGGTTCTACTGAGGAGGTCCAACATATTTAGTATCTTGAAATGAAAGAAGAAGCATCTCTATGAACTTGTTTGGTTGAGAGAGTAGAACCAAGTTAGAAGTTAGGAGAATGGAGCCCTAGAAAGCAAAACAGATCTCATCATCTCTCTCGGTGGTAGAGTCTTTCCTTTCTAGATAGAGATGGCCCTTTTTTGAAGCTTCAGCAGAAATAGTACTAGCTTGCTAAAGACAGAAACCAGAACCCAAGTTTACTAACTTGGCCATGGTCTCCCACCATAAGGCCTCATTTCAATGAATTCAAAAAAGGGAGAATCTGGGGCAGTACCTGTGGCTCAGTGAGTAGGGCACCAGCCCCATACACAGAGGATGGCAGGTTCGAACCCCATATGCCGGAGGTGGCGAGTTCAAACCCAGCCCTGGCCAAAAACTACAAAGAAAAAAAAAAAAAAAAAAAGGTGGGGGGGTGATTCTGGGCAGCGCCTGTGGCTCAGTGAGTAGGGCACCAGCCCCATGTACGGAGGATGGCGGGTTTGAACCTGGTCCTGGCCAAATGGCAATAAAAAAAAGTAGCCAGGCATTGTAGTGGGTGCCTGTATTCCCAGCTACTTGGGAGGCTGAGGCAAGAGAATTGGCTAAGCCCAAGAGCTGGAGATTGCTGTGACCTGTGACACCAAGGCACTCTACCAAAGGTGACAAAGTGAAACTCTGTCTCTTAAAAAAAAAGGGGGGGGGATATTTTTACCTATCATCACAAGCCTCCTTTCACTATAACCAGAGCTTTGATATTACCAGATATTTCTTCTAGATAAGATGATAGGTAGGAGAAATGATAATACTTTCTACATTCTCTCCAGCAAGCCGTTCTATTCCTTAAAATATAATCATTACTAAATTCCTTTTATTATCTTACCCAAATCTAGAGTATTATGTATTAATTTTATTTCTAGGCTTGGCGCCCGTAGCAGTGGTTACAATACCAGCAACATATACCAAGGCTGGCAGGTTCAAAATCACCCCAGGCCAGCTGAGGCAACAATGACAACTGCAGCAAAAAATAGTCGGGCGTTGTGGTGGGCACCTGTAGTCCCAGCTACTTGGGAGGCTGAGGTAAGAGAATCGCTTAAGCCCAAGAGTTTGAGGTTGCTGTGAGCTGTGATGCCACAGCACTGTACTGAGGGTAACATAGTGAGACTCCGTCTCAAAAAAATAAAATAAAATAAATAAGTAAATAAGAGTTTTGTCATCTGTCTAATCATTCATTTATTCATCATTTCTGATTGAACAGAAGCAATGAGTAATATTTAAATACCAAGTCCCTGTTATACCTCTTATTTGCTGACAAAATAATTTGCAATTTCCTCAACCTCACACCTGGGAAGGGGCAAGGGCATTTTATTGCATCAGAACAAATATTCATTATAAAAAGCAGGAGAAAAAGCCAGACTTTCACTTTTAACCATCTCTTTCTTTCTCTCTGCATCTAGCTTTCAGGTGAAAATGAGCTAAGGGAGGTGGATGTGGCTGATTCTTCTACTGCACCCTCCCCACAACCTAACTTTTATGCTCCCGCCTTTGAGGCAGCAGCCTGGTGTGTTCTTTCAACACACAGAGTGAACGTGAACACATCTTGCAAGAACTGTAACATGTACAAGGGAGATGGTGAGCTATTCCTGGAGAAGAACTAGACAGACATTTGTTGCACCAGCAAACTGATCCTGCTCATTTGTTCTCCAAAATGCAATTTTCAACTCTGCAGGAGTAATGGCTGTGAAATACATGGAAGGGAATCAGAAAAGTACATATCCCAGGTCTCACGGCACTTTCTAGTATTTCATATTCAGCATAGACAGAAATGAGCTGTGGGATTCTTGAAAATCAAATTTACAAGCCAAACAGAATTTTGCCAAACAAATAAAATAGAGTTAATTTTTTTCTTAATAGCCCACCTTGTGATTTCATTAACAGAATTGATATGTTAGTTCAAATCAGATAGTTTGTATCATTAAAATATCTATAAGCAGATGTGTTCTACCTAACAGTTAAGTAACCCTGCAGAGAGTACATGCTCAGGGGAACAGAAACTGAAAATACAGTCTTACCAGCATAATTCATTTTAATTAAACAAACATTAGTACCTTCATACAGTTGCACACTATTGCTTCAAGTCTTTGGTGGGAATAATACTTTCTACGAATTTTAATACTTTCTATGAATTAGATACATACAGTAGCTTTGTTAGCGGATGCTGTAAGCCAAAGATACAGTTGAAAACACATGCTGTAATAATTAAAATGTTATTATGCTGACACCATCTTTCTTCTAGAATCTTGTAACATCTGTATTGACTGTGATAAGCATTGATTATCTGGAGTGATGTAAATATTTGGGAAGTTAATAACAATCAGGGATTCAGTACATGCTAAGACAGCAGAGATAAATCACAGGAAATCCAGATCAAAGCAGGTTTGTGAATAAGCTTGTTTTATGGTTAATGACTCGCTATAAAGTGCACATACACATTTCTTTTCTTCAATGAAATGCACAAGGAAATGCCATAAAGAAACATCCCATCCTGTGCAGCATTTCTGTGCATCTGTCGAATTTCCATATGTAGAGAGGAGGATGTCAACACACAGCACTACAAAGACTGAATTGATCCAATCCATCAAGTACTTAACATGCACTTTTAAAATCATTAAAAAGTTCTTTGAATTATTAAGACCTTTTTTCAAAAAAAAAAAAAGCCCACAACTTATAAATCTTGCATTTCCTGAGAGGTTAATTTAAGGATGCTAAGGTCAGCAGTTTGCCCCGTTCTAGCAAAGATTCTGAAATTTCCCTTCAAGTACGGCCTGATACTGAATCCCTTGCTTTCTTTTTTTTTTTTTTTTTTTTTCCTGAGAAAATTTCACCCAGCATCACCAGTTGTGAACCTTCCTTAAAGAATAAACATGTGCTTAAGGCATGAAACAGGAGTTTTTTTTTCAGTTTTTCATAATAAATAACGGAGATAAGCTATTTGTCATATATACATAAGGGGAACAGAAGCTTTACACAGAGTAAACTCCTCAACTTAATCTAAAAACTGTATTCGATCTGCTTCCATCTCCTCTCTAGGCTCATCTCTCACCATTTAGCTTCTTTCAGCACTACTCACAATCCCTCCCAACCTTCTTACTAGTCCGTCTGCCCACAACACACTTTGCTCTCCTGCCGGCCTGTTTAACTGCTCATCACAACATGATGTAGCTTTCATATCCTCTGGAAAATTATTTTTCTTTCTTTTTTTTTTCCTTTTTTTTTGTAGAGACAGAGTCTCACTTTGTCATCCTCGGTAGAGTGCCGTGGTGTCACAGCTCACAGCAACCTCCAACTCCAGGACTTAGGCAATTCTCTTGCCCCAGCCTCCTGTGTAGCTGGGACTACAGGTGCCCACCACAACACCCAGCTATTTTGTTGCAGTTTGGCCAGGGCCGGATTTGGACCCGCCACCCTTGGTATATGGGGCCGGTGCCCTATACACTGAGCCACAGGAGCCACCCTGGAAAATTATTTTTGAGGCCCTCCACCTTTAGTGAAGTACATATTTAAGGTACTGCCATGACACCCTACACTTACCTCTCCCAAAATATCTGTCACATTGTATTAAAATAGTCATTTGTCTTATCTACTTCAAGTCTTTGAAATCAGGAGCCAAGCTTGATTCATCTTTATATTGCCAAGCCATAACATAGCATCCACCAAACACATGCTCTGTGAGTAGAACAATAAGTCAATGGCGCATTCATTCTCATGATCTTATTTGACTTTGAAAAAGGCCCTCCTACATGTATCTCACATGCAGAATAGAATAAGCACTTATGTGCATTAATATGAAATTCAAAAAGGGACTCACAGTTCCACCATCAGGGATAACATTCTAGGTTCACTCCTTCCAGATATTTTTTTCTGCCCAGAATCAAAGAAAGAGTAGATGTAAAACAATGATTTTTTAAATAAACATTGAGATCACATTCTACTTTGTAATCTGGTTTATTTTTCTCACCTATCAGCCTGAACATTTTGCCCACAAAATGATAATATCACTTTGCATTTTAAACGCTTTTCACTTTTTAGTTACTTCAATAAATATACAAAATTTTAGCAAACTTCAGTCCTATTAATTATGTGTAAGAAAGCCTATTTCCCTATGTCAGTAAATTCTCTTCTGAAATCTGATTTTATGACTGAACTGTATGTCAGCTTACAGCCATACTTTAAACAATACATGTAAAAAATTAGTCATAGTAAGCAACAATAAACAGCAAAATAAGTAACTGTCTTTAAAAAAAAAAGAGAGAGAGAGAGAATAATCACTTATTTATTCTAAGCAAGTTCCAGGGATCCAGGGTGTCCCAAACCGGTTGTAACACTTTAAAGAGGGTCTAGGTCTGTGCGCTCTAAAAGCAAATTGAGAAAGACCCAAGAGAAAAACTAAAATAAATCTAGATTTGCACCTTAGAACAAAGTCAAAACAACAACCAATGTTTTCCAAAATAACATAAACTAGCAAAATGCTTCTCAAACCCGGTTGAATGCACATCCAAATATTTACTCCAAGGGAGTTGGAAGGAGGGTGTGAAGGGAGGGGGTAGAAGAAGGGTCCTGGGGGAGAGGGGAGAGAATATGTTCACAATAAGACATAAAGTGGAACATTCATAGCAGCTTTATTTCTACTGACTATAAATTGAAACACCTCAGATACCAAAAACTTTCTATGGTGTGTTCATAAAATTAAATACTACTCGGCAGTAAAAAGGAATAAACCATTGGGTAAATCTCAAAAGCTCTATGGTGAGTGAAAGAAGGCTTACACAAAAGAATATAGGTTGTATGGGCAGCTCCTGTGGCTCAAAGGAGTAGGGCACCAGCCCCACATGCCAGAGGTGGCGGGTTCAAACCCAGCCCTGGCCAAAAACTGAAAAAAAAAAAAAAAAAAAAGTATAGATCGTGTGGGTCTATTGTTATGCAGTTCCAGAATAGGTAAAACTAATCTATGGTGAAGAACAAAACAGCAGTTGCCTATTCTGAAATGAGCCATGAGGAAAGTTTCTAAGGTGGTGATAATGTTCTAGATCCTACACACATATAATTGTGCCACCTGTAGTTTACACAGGTCTACATAATTTTCAAAATGTACCAAATAGTACATTTAAGTATCTTTGACTATCTATAATTTTAAACTTAAAAATCATACATAAATGAATTCAGGCTAATGTTATACTTACTCAAATGCTAGGAGTGAAGTGCACTAATATTTTTAACTTATTCTAAAATATAGTACATGAATGATAAGATAGATTGATGGGTGGAAAAAAGGATGGAAAGATGGATAGATATGTGATAAATAAACTCTAACAAAATATTAATTACAGGCTCTGCATGGCAGGTATCAGGCTATACGATTCTTTCAACTTTATTGTATTTGAAATTTTTTATAATAAAGTTTCAAGGGCAAAGTATATTCTGGGTCCCCCATCCCAAGTTGCTGGAAGGCAGGGGCCTGAGGTATAAACCTGTCACTCATCTATGTTAGTTAAGCTTGCCAAGTGACTTTTTATACAGTCATCAACTATAGGTTTACAGTGTTAATATTCAGGATGTACCAGAATTTGACCTATTCTAAAAATATTTTAAGAATTCATACCTCAACCCCCAATTTTTTCTCCCACCTATCACGAATTGATGCCTGAATTCCTACCAATATAGATTCACTCTGTGAGAGGGAAGTAAATAAGCCAGTAAATCAATAATGTACACATAATGAAAAAATATTATAATAGAACCTTTCCAAGTGGCCGTTATTTGAATATGTTTTTTAATGAAAGATATGGCAGAAACAGAAAAACGAGCGGAAAATGCCTTCTTGGAGAGAACAAGAAGAGCCTGTGAGCCTGCCCGTGGCAATCTTGACTTCTCTCAATTGTACCTGAGAAATACCATACAATGAAATAACCAAACTAAAAGCTGTTTTACTCCTCTGGGCCCCAGCTACTTGGCCTATAAAACACAGACAATCTTTCTTAAGTGTTACCCACAATGGGTCCAAGATAAAAATACAGGATGCTTGGTTAACTTTGAATTTTCACAGTGAATATTTTCTAAGTACCTCCCCACTGTTGTACAGTCATACACAAACTAAAAAAAAAAAAAAAAAAAAAAAAAATTATTTACATGATGTTCTTATTTACCTGTGTCGTTATTATCATATATTTGTTTGTTTGTATGTCTGTTGCCAAATCTGACAACCTTATTCCAGATTCCAAGCATTAGAACTTTAGCTCAGATTCACTGCTTCATGGATGATAAATTCCTCATAACTGGGTATGCATACAGACTTATTTATTTATTTATAGACAGAATATCACTTTGTCGCCCTTGGTAGAGTTCCCTGGCATCATAGCTCACAGCAAACTCAAACCCTTGGGCTCAAGGGATTTCTCTTGCCTCAGCTTCCCAAGTAGCTGGGACTATAGCTGCCCTCCACAATGTCTGGCTATTTTTAGAAATGAGGTCTTGCTCTGGCTCAGGCTAGTCTCCAACCTATGAGCTCAGGCAATCGACCTGCCTGGGCCTCCCAGAGTGCTAGCATTACAGGCATGATCCACTGCGCCCAGCCCAGACTCAATTTTAAAAGTTTAAGTCTTACATGTGAAGAGATTTCAGTGAATGATGCAGGTGGAATTTTCAAATAGTTTGTCATTCAGATGAGATATTCTTATTTGCCTTAAGAACAATATCTGATCCTTTAGTGCCTCTACAATTCACTGCTGTGCTCAACTTAAAAGAAATAGTGGATGCCTATATGACCTCCACACAAACAGGTAAGAAGTGTCTCGAGATGTGTGAGTCACCTCAGTGCCCGTAGCTCAGTGGTTAGGGTGCTGGCCACATACACTGAGGCAGGCGGGTTCAAACCTGGCCCGGGCCAGCTAAACAACAATGACAACTGCAACAAAAAGATAGCCGGGCATTGTGGTAGGCACCTATAGTCCCACCTACTTGGGAGGCGGAGGCAAGAGAATCGCTTAAGCCCAAAAATTAGTAGTTGCTGTGAGCTGTGGTGTCACAGCACTCTACCTAGGGTGACATAGTGATAGTCTGTCTCAAAAAAACAAACAAACGGCAACTGGGCATGGCGAGTCTGGAGAGAAAAGACTCCAGGCATCCCTGGCCGGTGGGATCTGCCTATAATCATCCCTTTGAGGATACAGGGAGCCAGCAAGAAACTTTTGGACCCCAAGAGGAGGACAAAAACAGTGGAAAACTGGCAAGTGGTTGTGTGTGTTCCATCAACCTAATCACGCTGGCAACTGTAAGTACATGTAGCAGTGAGACTGCAAAATGGAAAGGACTTACCTGTGAACTGTTGTGGTGTTCTTGGACTTGGCACTCAGTTGAACTGCCTTGGGGAGAGCTTGAGCAGGAGTGTGGAGAACTTTGGGCATTGTCTGGGGCCCCAGAATGAGCTACTAAGCTGGGCGCAGGAAGCCATTGTGAAAGAACTGCTCCGGCAAGCTCCGCCCTCAGGGTCCCAGAGCAAGGATCGGGCAAGAAAAAGTAACCTAGTGACTGAGCGGCCTAAAGGCAGGGACAGAGCTGCCTTACAGCCTTAATCCATGGAGGAAGAGTGAGAATGTTTTGGCACACTGGAGCCTTGGGCTGTTGCCCTGGGTTGAGTGCCGTGACATCACAGCTCATAGCAACCTCAAACTCCTGGGCTTGGTGCCACCCAGACCTCCATAAGAGATGTGCAGTGAGCCCCGACTGGTGACCCACACCCACCAGGCCTCCGCATTCCCTGACCAGGAACTACGGGAGCCACGCAACCCTGCTTCCTCCTTCCTGTGTCCTGCCAGCCTCCACACTAGCCCGTTCATCTGGCCAGAAACTCTGGTAGCTGCATGGCCTCGGGAGCCCTCCCTGCCTCTGCACAGAGCCCTTCTCCTGGCCAGAGACTGCTGGAGCCTTGGGCTCTCTGTGCCAAAGTCAATGGGCGCCAGGCAATCCCAGAACCGTGTGCACCACCTCCACCCCTGTTGCTGGATACGGGTGTGTCACACACTGGAGCTGCTTCCACAACCAGAACTCCCTAGCTAGAGAAGCCCCAGAAGAACTACACAGGGTCACTCCCTACAAAGATCCAGCAAAAACAGAGTGATCCCGCTGGGATATAATCTTGGAGAGACACCTCCCCAACTCTGAGGACAGCCAGAGGCAATGGTGAAAAACAATCATGAGGCAAAATCAACAGAAAAACTCTGGCAATATGAGTAATCAGAGTAGGTCAACTCCCTCCAAGGATCAATGGGGGCAGAAACAGCACAAGACCCCAAGCAAAAACAAATCGCTGAGATGTCAGAAATTGAATTCAGGATCTGGATAGCAAATAAGATCGAATTAGAATTCCAAAGGTTATCTCAAGAATTCAATGGATTCAAAGACCAACTGGCCAAAGATTTTGACACATTGAGACAAGAAGTTGCAGCCCTCAAAGATCTGAGAAACACAGTAGAATCCCTCAGTAACAGAATGGACCAAGCAGAAGAAAGGATTTCTGACATTGAAGACAAAGCTTTCGAACACTCCCAAACCCTCAAGCAAGAAGAGAAATGGAGAGCAAAAACAGACCACTCTCTCAGAGA
>CAUYPK010112527.1:0-24567 GCA_963574355.1 Loris lydekkerianus
ACTTACTTGTCAATTTACTACAATTGATGAGGACATAACAAAATAATTACTCTTACTATTTACAAGTCATAAAGACAATGCCAGGGAAAATCCAAACAAAAAAAGTTTCAATCCTTTTGCGACTGTGGGAGTTTGAATTTGATCAAAAATTTTCTGGGTGGGTTTACTTTTGTGGTGGAGAACTATGCTGGTCTTTATGGAGGATAGGTCTAAGAATGTTCTGGAGAGCTGGTTTAGTTGTGGCAAATTTCTTCAACAAGTGAATGTCGTTGAAGTATTTAGTTTCTCCGTCATAAATGAAGCTCAGTTTAGCTGGGTACAAGAGACTTTACCTCTTTCATGTTTACATGGATGGAGCTGGAACATATTCTCCTTAGCAAAGTATCCCAGGAATGGAAGAAAAAGTATCCAATGTACTCAGCCCTAATATGAAGCTAAACTATAGCTTTCACATGAAGGCTATAACCCAACTATAGCACAAGACTATGAGGAAAGGACCAAGGAAGGGGAAGGGAGGGGGGAGGTTTTGGTGGAGGGAGGGTAATGGGTCGGACCACATCTATGGTGCATATTTTTATCTATAATAAAAAATAAAAAAATAAAAATAAATTAAAAAAATAAAAATTTGTCTATTAGCTTCATGTGAGTATTGAGTACATTGGACCCTTTCTTTTTTTAGTACATTGGACCCTTTTCTTTTCTATTCTTCTGATACTTAATTAAAGAGAAGGTTCTTTAACTCTATCCAGGTTAATAAAAAAATGTAAAGTCTCTACCTTTTATGGCTGAATAGTATTCCATGGTGTACACATATCACAGCTTGTTAGCCTGTTCCTGGGTTGGTGGGCACTTGGGTTGTTTCCACATTTCAGCAATTGTAAATTGAGCCACAATAAACAATCTAGTGCAAATGTCCTTACGACAAAATGACTTTTTCCTTCTAGGTAGATGCCTAGTAATGGGATTGTGAGATCAAATGGAAGGCCTACTTTTAGCTCTCTGAGGATTCTCCAAACTTCTTTTCCAAAAAGGCTGTGTTAGGTGTGAAAGTGTTCCCTTCCTCAACCATGCCAGCATCTGTCTCTCCATGACTCTCGTCTGTAGCAGAACCCGTTATTACACATTATTTTTTAATTGGTACACAGTAGTTGTACATATTTTGGAGGTACATATGATAGTTTGATACATATATGCCGTGTGTAATGATGAAATCTGGGTAAATGAGTTATCCATTGCCCTGACATTTCTCTTTTCTTTATGTTGGAAGCAGTCTGATTTTTCTCTGATGTTATTTTGAATTACTGTATAATTAGTTCTATGATATTGTTAATGATAGCGGCATTACTGTACCATGGAACACTGGAACTCGTTTCTTCTAACTGTATATTTGTCACTCTTAACCAACCTCTCTTTATCCTTCCTTCGGCCCCCATGTCCTACAGCCTCTGGTAACCGCCAGTCAACTCTCTACCTCCACAAGATGAACTTTTTTAGCTCCCACCTCTGATGAGAACATGCAACGTGTGTCTGTCTGCGCTGGGCTTATTTCACTCAGCATAATGACCTGCAGTTCCACCCAGAACAACGTCATTATTAAACAGCTGCCAACCAGGCTGTTGTTCACCTTTCTGTAAGTCACACCAGGGGGAGTGTGTGAGAAGAAGCTCTGAGCACCAGCCATACCACCCACTTCACAAATATTCCTGAAACTTTCTCTCCAGTCACCCTGGGAGGTAGAAGTGTGAGAGCGCCATCCAAGGGAAGAGATGGCATGGACATCCTGTCCCCCCACAGCCCATGTGCCTGCATGACCCAGGGCTCCCCTAGCTTCCTCTCACCTTCTTTCCTCCCCGCCATAAAGTTTGCACTCTACTGATGTCAGCCACAAGAGACCCGCTCTGTGGCCCTTTCTCTCTCTCTTTTTTTTTTTCTTATTAAATCTTAGCTGTGTACATTAATGCAATCATGGGGCACCATACACTAGTTTCACAGACCGTTTGACACATTTTCATCACTCTGGTTAACATAGCCTTCCTAGCATTTTCTTAGTTATTGCGTTAAGACATTTATATTCCACATTTACTAAGTTTCACATGTACCCTTGTAAGATGCACCACAGGTGTAATCCCACCAATCACCCTCTCTCCACCCATCCTCCCTCCTCCCCTCCCATCCCTCTCCCCATTCCCCATATTCTTACGTTATAACTGGGTTATAGCTTTCATATGAAAGCCACAAACTAGTTTCATAGTAGGGCTGAGTACATTGGATACTTTTTCTTCCATTCTTGAGATACTTTACTAAGAAGAATATGTTCCAGCTCCATCCATGTAAACATGGAAGAGGTAAAGTCTCCATCTTTCTTTAAGGCTGCATAATATTCCATGGTGTGATTTATTGCTTTTCTTGTGTGTCTTGTTAACATTAGGCACAAAGATCCTGGAGGTAATTTCTAATTTATCTAAAATAGCACTCTCTGTCTCTCACCTTGATTTACTTTTTTATGACATTTGTTATATGAAGTGTGATATCCTTGCCATGGCGTTTTATATTTATTTATTCTCAGCCTTCTCCACCCAGAATGAAAAGTCCCCCGAGGGCAGGGACTTTGGTTACTGTGTCCCCAGCACCTAGAATGGGGGCTGGCACCTCAAAGATAGATAACTGTTGAGTGTTTAAAAGAGACAGAATTAAAATAAATCTATTTTGTTTTGTCCCACCAAGAGCAGGTAAGTCCTGATTGATTTAGAGAGTGTTACTAATCTCTGTGGACACAGTTTAGCAGTTCAGATCATCTCTGCCAAGCACTAAAGGTCATGATTCATCAAAATTTCACATTTACCTGAAATAGTATTCAAACGACATCAGCAATAAAACAAGTGAAACCAATAACAGTATTCTTCTTTTGTAAATCATTCTCTCCTAGGGCAAAAGGGAGAAAAAAAATAGACTTTAAGCCAGAAAAAACAACATCTTTGTACTGTCTAACAATAGATTAATGAATAGGCCTTTGAACACCAACCTAAGGGTGTGGTCCAGACATCAGCCCTCAGGAGCCACCAACTTGAACGAGGAAGTCTCTGTCCAGCCGAGAGCACCTGCAGTGCCCTCAGGGCACCGGCTGCTCCTGATAGGTGGGTGCACACGCCCTCACTGTCTGGGTCCAGTTTGCCTTGACCAGGTAAAAGCAAAGCAATAAATCTCTGTGTGGAAGTCCACAGGGTCTCTGGTGGTTCACATCTGAGCATTCACCTGACAAGCATGAGGCTAGGGCCCTGAGCTGACCAGCGTGGTGGCTGCCAGCCACGTGTAGCCACTGAGCTGAGGACTGAGGGGGCTGCCCGTGCACAGAGCACCCTGGCCCAAGCACGAGCAATGTGAAAGAAAAGAATGTAAATGCCTCTATCAGGATTTGGTATTTTGATATGTGAACATTTCTGGATATGCTGGGGTTAGGTAGAAACACATCACGAGAGTGTGTGTACTTGCTTCTTTTCATCTTTCTGGTGTGGTTACTAGGAAGCTGGACATTACACATGTGGCTGCCGACATACCCCTGCTGGGTGGTTCTCTACCTAATACCACCCCGAGCAGGAGCCCACTGGGCACAGGTTTTGCAGTGCTGTGATTTGAGATCGACCACTTCTTAAAGCCGAGATGGCCAGGAATGCCATGTGCCAGGTGGAGACAGACCCTCTGTGGCGGCAGGCCCTCTTCCCGGCGTCTTCCCTGGCACGTCCCGGCTACACTGCCTGCCTGCCCTCAGCCTCCTGAGGTCAAGGTCAGGGAATGGTCCCCGCCCCTGATCTGCCAAAACATCCCTCTGTAAGGTCCTGTTACCTTGGTCAGGGCGATGCAGAGAGGTGGCCACAGACAGCCCAGGGGGACTGGCACCTCCCAAGCACAGAGACTTTAACAAATCATGAGCCAGACACTGTCCGCCTCCCCTGTGGTGCAGGAGTCTTCTGTGGGTGGTGATGTCACCAGACTCCATGGATGACTCGGATGTCATAGTGATGCATTTGCCCACAGGTTCTTCTCGTTGTTGTCCAGGCAGTCTCTGTGGGAGCCCTGGGGGGAGGTGTGCGGAGGCCAATGTGGGTGGAGCATAGTGACCAGGAGCAACCACCCCGGCCTACTGCCTCCAGGGCACCAAGACCTCAAGGGAACCGGCCCTGGGAGCTGGCCAGCCAGGGAGGGCACTGCCTGCCCACTGCGCCCCTGGAATCTGCCCACACTTTCAATGGCTGTGCTCCTTCCTCCCTCCTTTCTTTCCCTCCTTTCTCTCTCCTCCCTCCCTCTCTTCCTTCTCTCCTTCCTTCCTCCCTCCCTCCCTACCTCTCTTCCTTCCTCCCACACCCCTGTATTTCTTGATGACTGCTGAGTGCCAGACTCAGACACTTGGGCTTTGAGGCCCTGCCTGCCCCCCCACCTCATGCAGCTTACAGTCTAGAGGTGGAGGCAGGGTTTGAGTAAGTACAGAGAAGACTCCAAGTGTTCCCAGAGCAGAGACCAAGGAGGGTTAGCAGCAGAGTGTGGGGAGGAGTGTGTGCGGAGAGTTGGTGGCCAGCATCTCGGGGGACACATCCACCAAGAAGACCTGTAGGAAGAGCCACCAGTGGCACCTTGGATAACAAGGGCTGCCGCTTGATTCGAAAATCTACCTGCTAAGTGCTCTGGCCTGTACTTCCTGAAAAGGGAATTATTACCTTGAAATGCCCTGTTCTCCTCTGTTTCAGCAGAAAGGAATCTATCTGAGACCAGATCCCAGGTGTGTCCAGCGCCAGCCATGTCCAGCCAGGTGCTGCAAGTGGGGCCACCTGGGGGCAGGAGGCTCCAGTCTCTGGCTGCCTGTAACTCTGAGACACTCCTGCCCACTGTCACAGTTGGCTGGGCTCTCGGCTGCTGGGGAGGCCCATGTGGGTGTAGAGGGCACAGCTATTCTGCAGGCTGCTGCCAGGGGCACAGACCCCAGGCAGCTGGGCAGGCTGGCCCAGCACCCCCACGTTCATCCTCTGGAGGAGGGGCGCCCACTACTCAGGGTGGGTTGAGATTCTGGTCCTGCCTCTGCCACGAGTGCCCTCCAGGCTTAGAACTGACCCCTCCCCACCCTGGGCCTGGCCAGGCGCCCCCTCAGCACCTCCTGCCTCTGCCCTTCCGTCCCCTCTGCCCCGACACCCCTGCAGGCTCTGCTGAGGACTTTCCTTCCTGCATAGGCACTGTTCTAGGACCACCAAGATCCCTGCTATGCTGACACACCAGCCCCTGCCCAGCTCCCTCCATGGCAGCCCGCAGCGCCCCTGTCATCATTCCAGAGCGTGAGAAGGTTCCTTGCTGCCCTGTGAAGGGTGGCTCTGGTCGTGTCAGACGCACACATGTGTATGTAGAGAACCAACGTCTTCACGACATTTTATCACGTTGCATTCTCCAGGTAAGCACTCGGGGCGCTCCTCCACGTCCCACAAACCTCCTTTCCGGTTCTTTAGGAAGATTATGGCTGAGGTTGTGCAAGTCTGGCTCGCTTCTGCACGATTTCTGTCATCACAGTGTACGATCTTGCTTCCTGCTCTCTTAGGGATTATCTCTGGCATGGGAGGGCCACCTGCCTCGTGCAACTCTGCAGTGCCTCGCCACCCTGGCCAGTGGGGACACGCTGCCAGACGCCTGCAGGGACAATCATGACTTGTTTTCCAAAATGGGTCTTTCTCACGTGCTTTTCTTCCCTAGTTTCAGGGGTGCCTCAAACACACAGCGAAGTACAAAGGCTGAGACGCTGCCAGGGCCTCCTGCGGGTAGGGGCTCCCTACCAGCCTTTGGTCACACTCTTTATCCAGCTAAGAATAGAATTGCGGCTCACTGGACATTTTCATCATGAGTAGTGGCTGAATTTTGTTAATATATTCTGGCATCCCAGAAATTCATGCAGTTTTCTTTCTTTGACTGGCAAGATCGAAGAAACTGTTTCCCCAGATTGAGTCCCTCCCTCTCCCCTGGAGTAAACCCCACTTGGATGTGATGTGGTGATGTGTGTGGTCTCCCCACTGATCATGGAGACATGAGCATCCTTAAAACAGCCCACCTAGGGTTTTATGATGTTAGAAATCAGAACCATGCCTGCCAGAAGAACCTCCCAAAATAAAGACAAAATCTGGTACCCTGGCTGGGGCTAGGGTTACCTCCCAGCACCTGTGCACAGGCACGTCCAGGACTTGCACATTCTAGTGCACTCAGCATTTGTCCCCCCAAGGCAGTAGGAGACAGGTGGTCCTGTCCTACCCCAGTGTCTGCATGGGTCTCAGAGGAACCCTCCTCTGGGGCTTCTCCTGGGTGGCCAGTCTATCTATCTAGGGGTGGAGGCCGCAAGACTTCCTCCCTTTAAGAGCAAGTCAATTATAGAGCTGCGGGCAGCCTGTGGGCAAGGCCTCCTTTACTCCAGAAACTTGGGGACTTCAGAGAGTCTGGCCAGAGCCGGCCCTGTCCTCTTTGGCTCCCCTGCTTCAGCCAGTCTGACACCAAAATGCCTTCCCCAAACTTGGACACTTGAGGTCTATCTCTTCCTGTCAGGCTCTGCAGCCCCCCAGAAGGAGAGACCCCCTGGTAGTGCTCAAAGCATCCACCTTTCCAAATCCCAGGAAGAAAACTAGCTGTATGCCAAGCTCCTAATCCCGGCCCTATGTGCCTGCGCACCCCATCCCTAGACTCGGATCTCTTGACCCCGGCCCTGTGCACCCCACCCCCAGACTTGGAGCTCCTGACCCCAGCCCTGAGTGCCAGTCTACCCCATCCCCAGACTCGGAGCTCCTGACCCCCGCCCTGAGTGCTAGTATACCCCATTCTTAGACTCAGAGCTCCTGACCCCCGCCCTGAGCGCCTGTGCACCCCATCCCCAGATTGGGAGCTCTTGAGTCCAGCCCTGAGCACCTGTGTACCCTGTCCCTTGGGGGTGGTTGTGAGGGCTACCCTTTCAGGTCTATTTCAGTGGCGTACTCTCTCATTAAGCTTAGGGGCTCAGTGGGGAACTCTGGTGGGAGGGTCTCCAGTGCAGCAGTGGCAGCAACACACTCTCTGCTGGGGCTACAAACGCCCATCTTGGGGCCACTCTTGTGACCCAGGCTTCACCCCAATCCTGGGATACTTGTGTCCCCAGGGGCTAGGGATGTAGCCATTGGGCCTGTGGGGTCTGCTGGCAGTGCTGACAGAGATGAAGTCATCAGGTCTGTGTGGCCCCTGCTGCCTAAATGTGCCCAGAGGCCCCTGTCAGGGAGGCTGTGCTGGGGGTGGAGCAGCCCGAGGGAACAGCAGGACACCTGCTCTCCGTGCACACAGCCACACGGCCTCCACAGGCTGGAGAGGTGCTGCCCCTGCATCTGGGACAGGATGTCTGTCTCCAGTGAGGTATAGGACCCTGGGGTGGGGCCGGGGCACGTCCTCCCCGCCTGTCCCCACAGCCTGTCTGACTCTCTGACCTGGTCAGATGTTGCTGGCTTTAGAACCGGTTGTGAGCGGGGGAGGATGGTGTCTGTGGGGGCCTTTGGCTTCATTCCTTGTGGTCACAGGGTGTGTGGGGACAGGCCAGAGTTTGGGTGGGTCCTCAGGGGCTGGAAACTGCAGAGCAGGGTGGGGTATAAAGGCTCAGTGGGCCCGGGCAAGCGTCGAGCTGTGAGGATGGTGAGGACAGCACTGCTCCTGCTCTGCCTGCACCTGGACCTCGCCTGGACCCAGGAGTCTGCCCCCAGGCCTGTGCTAGTGAGGGCCTCCAACATGGCCAAGGTGGGGCTGGCGGCTGGGACCTGGAGGGGCGGGGTGGCTCGGTGCACCTGTCCTCCAGGGCGGGCTAGGCACAGGGTAGGCCGCGAGCACCAAGCTGCCCCAGGGCCCACCCACTGCAGCCGTCACTCTCAGGTTTCGGGGTATTGGCGCTCTATTTCCATGGCCTCGGATGACCTGAAGCGTATTGAAGAAAATGGGGACCTGCGGGTCTTCATACGACACATCGAACACTTGAGGAACGGCAGTCTGAAATTCGATTTCCGCTTCATGCAAGTGTCACCCATTTAGCTGGAATTGGGGTGCTTGGGAATGGAGGACAAAAGACCACCAGGCAGGGTGACAGGAGGAGGTGCTGGGTCCCACAGAGAGTGGGGGACTTGGGTCAGCCTAACACTGCGTGCTGAGGGTTGGGGGATGAGGGTGTCGGGTGGGCTGTGCAAGGCCTGGCCAGAGAAGCCGGGCTGCAGAATGGGGCCAGGTGTTGGGGGCGTGTGTCCTGGAGCAGATCCTTCTTCCCTCTAAAACCCTGAGGGTGGGAGCTCCGTTCCTGTCGTCATCCACGCTGGCTTGCAGGATACAGGGGGACTGCGTGCCCGTGACTGTGGTCTGCGAGAAGATGAAGAAAGACAGGGAGTACTCCATTGTCTGTAAGTGGGGGCAAAGCTGCCCTGCAGTGCCAATTCCTTCTCCAGACTGCATTCTGGTTAGGGCCACTCGAGGGGATTTTGACACTTGACTCCAAACAGAGGACCTGGCGTGGTTCCAATCCTGGAGCCTCCTGGCCCAAGCCAGGGAGAGGCAGGTGCTGTGCTGGGCTCAGATGGGAGGGTATCCCAAGGGATAGCAGGGTCAGTGGGCCAGTCATGGAGAGGATGGGCTTCTGCTAACAGCCCTTTGTGGGGCGTCCACCTGAGTGGGGACTTCTGGTCTGTGTGGGGTATCCACCTGAGGGGACACCTCGGGCCTGGGTGGGGCATCTACCTGAGGGTACACCACGGGCCTGGGTGGGCCATCCACCTGAGAGGGACCTTGGGCTCAGCCTTCCCCCCGAAAGGGCTACTGGACCTGGCATCCTCACCTGCAACCACAGGGGCACCTGCACAGAGCTGGGGGCGGGGTGGGCTGTGGTGGAGGCTGGCCTCACTGAGCCGTCTCCACACAGACAACGGGAAGAACAAGGTCACAGTTCTGGAGACCGACTTCTGGATGTACCTCACCTTCCACCTGCAGAACCTTAGGAATGGGACCAAGACCCAAGTGCTGGGTCTCTACGGTAACTCACCAGACCTCCTCCTTTAGAGCTAGGCACGACCCAGGTGGGGGTCTCACCTTGGCCCTAGAGTGGGGAGGTGGTCCCCACTGGCTAGCTCTACCCACAGACATGCTGGGGGACCTTCATCCCACTGCACAGACCCTCCCTGGTAGGGTGTGCTCCCAGCCACAGTGCCGCCTGAGTCACCTCCACAAGGCTCTCTGGACACAGTCCTAAATCTGTTCCCAGGACGGATTCCCCAGCTGGACCACTCCTACCTGGACAGATTTAAAAAGATCTGCAAAACATATGGACTCAGTTCACAAAATATCATTGACATGACCAACCAAGGTGGGAGCAGCTGTGAGAAGGATACTCTCTGGCTAGGTCCTGCCCTGCCCAGAGGGCCTGGGGCTGGGGGTTAGGGAGGTCCAGGCCCCATCTGAGAGCCCCCTCTGTCTCCCTAGATCACTGTTCCTTCAAGCGGTAAAGGAGCCAGCCCAAGCCTCCCAGTGCGTGAGCTTCTCCTCGGGATGGAGGCAGGGGGACAGGGACTGCTCGGGGTAAATGCCACAGGCTCAGGGTCCTGGCCAGGATGGACTCTGGTACCCGCCCCTCAGACCTCTGCCAGGTTTTTGTGCAGAAGTAACAGCACAGAGATAACATGCAAATATCCCTGGTGCTGTGCTGTGCCAGGGTATGGCGGGCTGTGACCAGGCTGTGCCAGGGTATGGCGGACTGCACCGGGCTGTTTCAGGCTATGCCCGGCTGTGCCAGGATGTGGCAGACTGTGACCAGGCTGTGCCAGGATGTGGTGTGTTGGGCTGTGCCACAGTGTGCCTGACTGTGTCAGGCTGTGCCGGGCTGTGCCAGGGTGTGCCAGGGTCTTGTGGGGGATGGGGCCGAAGGCCCCTAGTCCTGCAGCAAACTGTTTCATGCCAGGACTCAGGACAGATCAATCGATCACTCTCACAACTGTGGAACCCACGAGTCTGAAATCCCAACGTCCAGGGCCTCACTTCCCTCCCCTGAAGGGAGGGTCCTCCTGCCTCTCTGGCTGCTGGTGGCTGCATCACTCCAGCTCCACCCTATCTCCACGCGACCTCTACCCTCTCCTCTCTGTTCTTTCTTCTAGGGACAGCTGACACTGGATTTAGGGCCCCCCAAAGTCATCAAGGATGAGCTCATCTCAGGACACTTAACTTATCACACGTGCAAAGACAGAAGGCCGCACTCACAGGCCCCAGGCATTAGGATGTGAACATGTCTTTTTGGGATGCTGTTCAGTCCCCACTGGCCCCTCCTGCGAGCTACCTCTCCCTCCTGGGGCACAGACATCAGGCCCATAAAAGATGCCCTGGAAGCCTCCCTCCGAGAAGCAGGGCCCCCCAAGGCGCCTGTGCGTGAGGCCCTGAGGTCTGAGGAGACACCCACAAGACACCCACTCACCACAGAGACCCTGAGTCCCCCAGGGACGTCACTCACAGTGGCACAGTAGGACATGTGCCTGCTCCCCACTCCAGTGTTGTTGAAGGGAGGTGCCAGCCAACCTACGGTTATGTTGTGGGGTAACAGTGAGTGTCGGGCATTTGTCAGAGAAACGTCCACACATGCCCCTGAAGAAATGTGCAGAGCAGCTCTATTTACAGCCATAGGACCTCAGGCAGCCCAGCGTCCCTCCACGGCAACCAGCCACACGCAGTGTAGGACATAGGACGGGGCTCATGCAAGATGGACCTCGTGCAGACAGAGTTGTCTGTGATGACAACAGTCACCTCTGCCCACCCCACCTGCCCCTGCTCTGTGCTGGGGTCCCTGAAGCCACAATACTGCAGAAGAGGAGGATGGAGACGGCTCCCAGTGGCTGGGGATAGGATGTTCTGGAAGGCATGGAGACTGTGGGGATGGACACATGTGCTCCCACGTCCTTCCCTCACCCTTTAGTGCACGTGGCTTGGGGAAATGTGCTAGGGTGGGTGCAGTCCAGCTGCTGCTCTCTGGGAGGCGGGATCAGGGTCACTGCTATTTTTCACAACTGCATGTGAACCTACAATTCTCTCAAAATAAAGTTAAGATGTAAATGTGTGTGTTCCTCCTTGTCCTGCAGCAACCCCACGCTTGGGGAACAGCCTGCCCCACCCCACAGCCTGCCCCCGAGTCTGTGACGATGGGACATGCATTGAGCCACCTGGCTGGAGTCTTGGGGCTGGTAGGAGCGGCCTCCACACCAGCTCTGTGTGACCTCTGCAGGGGCCACTCTGTGGCCCACACCCTGGGAGCTCATCTCAGGACACCTAACTTATCACAACTGCAAAGACACAAGACTGTCCTGACAGGTCCCAGGGTGCTAACCAAGGAGCTGTGCCATGCTTAGGTTGGGGGTTCAGCCCTGCAGGTTATGGGGACAAGGGGCCTGGCAGAGTAGCAGGGTCCCTCCCAGTGCACCCGATGCCCAGAGGGAGCAATGCCGTGGCACAGCGGGGACAGGGTCACCAGGCATCCTGTGCCCATAAGCTTCCTGCTCTCCTCCAGCATTTGGTCCAGACCACTGAGCAGAGGCAGGGAATGCACAGAAAGCTGCCCACATGCAGAGGGGTGGTGTCTGCCCAGAGGCCCCCAAGAGCAGCCGACCCTCAGCTGGGAGACGTCTAGACATGGATCTGGGCAGAAGCCCCACTGCCGGGAGCAGGTGCAGAGAGGAAGTGCGCCCAGAGCCATGTCCCCAGCCCCATCCTGTGCCATCTGGTGCGCAGCATCCCAGGGTCTTCCATGTGGACTAGAGAGCCGGGAGCCCACAGAGGGTGGGACTCCAGGGTCGAGAGGCCTTGAGGGAACCACCGGGAGACCACGTGGCTTTCGGCAGCCTCAGTTAGACCAAAGCTAGGTGATGACTTGGGAAAGTGAAGGTGAGTCTGACACCATCAGAACCGCACTGATGTCCATCCCTCCAGGGCCAGTCTGGCCCCCACAGGAGGGCTCCTCCCAAGCCTCGCCGCCTACTTCCGGGGATTAGAATCTATTTGTTTTCAGTGAAAGGTACGTTGATAATCCCTGAGAGCAAGGACCACTACCTCACCTGCCTGGGGGTGACCCGGAAAGCAGCCTGGGTGGAGGGTGTGGAGCAGCCCCGGTCGCTCCTTGGTCAAGTCTGAGGGTTGAGCTGGCACCAGCCCAGGCCACTACAGTGGGTCCCTGAGGTCAGACCCAGGGACATGTGTAAGGCTCTCAGCTCAGAGATGCTGCTTGTGGCATCTCTGTAGCCTTTGGGGGTGTCTGTTGCCCCACAGATGTCATCCCTTCCCTCTACCCTGGTCATGGGTGTCCTGGGTCCTTAGGGTGACCTGCCTTCCCAGTGTCCCAGTGTCACAGAGGGCCAATCCTCTCACACTGTGCTCTGCCCCTCTGCTCAGGAATAATGGTGAGGATCTGTGTCAAGGACGGAGCAAGCCAGACCCCAGTAGAGTGGGGACATTTTGATTAGTGGTGACCATCACAGTGGGGAGGAAGGTGAGCTGGACTCCACCTCGAGCTGCAGAGAGATGACTGGTGGCTGTGGAGAAAGAGGGATAGGGGAGGTACAGGGCTCTGTGGAGTCAGGAAAGGGAGAAGTTATGAATGGTGGGGCTAGGCTGGTCTGCGGGAAGCCTGCCTGGGAGTGGGGACAGGCCCTCCTGGAGTCCTTATCCCTCAGGGGTGGGGGTGACAGCCCCATCTCCAGGTATTGCCTGCAATCAGCAGGGAATTCTCTGGAAGCCTTGAGCTTTCCCAGGCAGGCACTTTAAGGGGACTGAAGGTGGCCAGGGGCCAGGTGGGGGCCTGAAGAAGCCACGTTGGTGGCTAAGACTTCAAGGCCAAGGTTGAGGCCAAGCCAAGAGGACAGCTCTGAGGGGCCTGGCTGGAATTTGGTGGAGTTTGGCCACAGAATCCTTGTTACCCACCCTGCAGAAAGGAGGCCACCTGATAGCTCCCACCAGGACACAACCTGAAAATGAAGACCTCCCCAGGAAGAACAGCCCAGGCACTGTAGGGCGAGGCCACAGCTGACCAGATGCACCGTGGGGGACACTGCACCACCCTCGCGTTGGTTTTGGAGACTCCACCGCCCCTGCTAGGCAGGTGCACCCAAGTGCAGTCCTCCCCCAGGTCCTCCGGCCAGGCTGAGAAGCACCTTCCACTAGGAGCCTGCTGTTCCTGTGTTCCTTCCCTTTTTGTTTCTCTCCTTGGTCCTGAAACGCACCACAACTGAGGTCTCACACGCGTGTCACAGCTGTTATATTTTTGTTATGGTGAACTAAAAGTCTTAAGGATCCCACCACAGCTGACCGACCAAACCTCTCTTGGTCAAGGGAATCCCTAAAACTGGGTCCCTATCTGAGAAGAGATCAGACATGCCACATTGTGTCCCTTCCCTCCTTAGGGACGTTCTCTGTGACTCATCACCAGGCCTAAGGCTGTGCAGGACACACCTGCAGGTCCTCACAAACGCGCAAACCACTTGGGTCTGGGCACATGTCCTGTAGTTTGTCTCTGATTAACAGGCCCTTATCCTAACTCAGCCTTCCTTTGCCCTGACTCCTGGTCTGCTGGACAGATTGTACTGATCAGAGGTCCAGTTCACTGTCCCTCAGACCGTTGGAGGGCCGGACTATAGTTAAAAAAAAAAAAAACTACGAACAAATTCCTATGCACACTGCACATATCTTATTTTGAAGTAAAAAAAAAAAACAGGAACAAATATAATAACACTGCCGCATGTGGCCCGTGGGCCATAGTTTGAGGACCCCTGGTCCTGATTGTCAGCTGAAGAATATTTTTTTTCACCTTTATGAATTACAGCTGAAGAATCTTTAAACCCACCTATAAACTGCGTCCCACCTTCTCGGGCCAAACCAATGTACACCTTCTACACACTGATTTATGACCTCACCTGCAATTTCTGTCTCCTTGACATGCATAAAACCAAACTAACCCCATCACTGTGAGTCCACTTGCTTAAGGTTTCTTGGACGTGACTCTGGGGGTCATGGTCCTCAAATTTGGCTCAGAATAAACCTCTTTAAATTATTTCACAGTGTGTGGCTTCTTCTTCCGTAGACATTCCAGGTGTGACAACAGTCATTACATTGTAACTTGACCCTCTTCTTGTCCTTCCCCAACTGTTTTCCTGAGTTAGGAAGTACCGTGCCCAGGGCAGGCTCTGAGCCTGTTCCCAGAAACACACAGCTGTGCTGTCCTCAGTGCCTGCAATCACACAGTCTCGGGGCACCTCAGCGACCAGCACCCCAACTTCCCGAGTTGCACCGCCATGCACAGCACTGTTCTGTGGGCTGCCCCGTGGATCCCTTGTTCTCGTCCACCACGGTGTATGTGTCTGTTACCGGGGGCGAGCTCTCAACCTGGGCACGTGGTCCAAGGCCCCAAGGCAGCTGTAGCCCCTACCCAGCCGGGTGGGCTCCTCTCAGGTCTGGCCTCTGGCTCCGGCAGGTGTGCTCAGGTTGAGCTTAGTGCGCAGAGAAGCCGCTTCGTTCTGAGAGGACATTTGTTTCCTACCCTGGGTGTGGCCTCCTCAGATCCCATGCCCACGGCTCAGTCTTCCCTTGTCCCACTGATGTACCCTTCTCCCTGTTGCTCACAACCCACCTCTGCACCTTCCCCACCCCTGCCTGTCACTTGCTTTTCACCTTGTGATTTTGTCCTTTGCTGCAGGAAATTTCAATCCACTTGTCACCTCAGGCCTGAGGCTGTGCCTGTGGCGTTGGCACCTATTACAAGGACGCGTCCTGCTCTGGCTCTTGGGCACAGCCAGCAGCCCAGCGTCACTCCTACCTGGGACTCTGGGCCCAGACTCTGCCATCTGCTGGCTGTGTGCCCTTGGCCACGCTGCTCAGCCTCTCTGTGTGTCGGTTCTGCACCTGCAGAGCACAGGTAACAGAAGAATTTATGGCAGTCGTCCTCAAACTTTTTAAACAGGGGACCAATTCACTGTCCCTCAGACCGTTGGAGGGCAGGACTATATAGTTAAAAAAAAAAACTATGAACAAATTCCTATGCACACTGCACATATCTTATTTTGAAGTAAAAAACAAAATGGGAACAAATACAATTCACACCACTTCATGTGGCCCACGGGCCGCAGTTTGAGGACGCCTGATTTATGGCATAAGGAGATGCTTATTCACAGGAGCAGTAAGTTGGTGAACTCAGGCCGAGTACTGAGCCCTGCTGGGTGGTGAGACGCGTGGAGGAGCCGGCTGACTCTCGCTCCTATAACAGCTGAGTCTGCCCTCAGACAGGGAGTTCCCAGGGAGGGCCTGGGGCTGTCCAGCCATGGCTGTGTTCTCAATATCTGACTCTGAAGAGTCTGCCACACAGTCTCCCCTAAATAACCCACAGCAGAGTCCACTGAGCTGGGAGTGAGGACAGGGTCCCAGACCGGGTGCTGTGGAGCTGAGGAGATCTGAGCCAGGCTGCATCTGAGGAGCATGCCCATCAAAACACTAAGTGTTTCTAAAGGTGACATTTCAAAGCCAACATCCTGACAGGGCCATGTGTGAACAGTGGAAGGGAGGGTGACCTTGGCCTGGCCCCTGGGGAAAGGACAGACATGTTGGAGTCAGGGAAGGCCATGCTCTGAGGGTCCTTGGTCAGCTGAGCTCACGGGCCCTTCCCAGGGAGAGGGAGGGACAGAAGAGGGAGGTGGTGGGAGGCAGATGGGCATCCAGGCAGGGCCCAGGGAGGAAATCCTAGCTGTGAAGCCCAGCCTGGCCATGCAGGGTTGGGGGCAGGCCCAGTGTCCCCTCCTGCAGGGAGCTTGCCATCCACTCTGGGAAGTTCTGCGCTCACCTGGAGACCCTGCTGCCCCTCCAGAGCTGTGAAGGGTCCTGTGGATGAGGTTCCTGAGTGACCTACTCACCACCTCCCAGTGGCCTCCCAGAGCCCCAAGGTGCCAACAAGGGGCTCTGGGCTTGTCCTGCATCATGGCAGCTTCCTGAGACTTGGACCCTGCAAGGGTACCTGCACGGAGGGGGCCCGGTGCCCCAGGGCTCTACACCAGGGGAGAGTCCTGGAGAGTGACCCCACATGGGCTGCGGCAGGGAGACTGATTCAGGGATGGGGGCCTCATGGGCAGAGGCATGATCTCAGGTACCCGCCTCACCCCTTTGCCAGCACCAAGCCCAATCACCCCAGAACCTGGTCCCTGGGGCTGCAGGTAACTGGAGGGAGTGTCTGCTTGGTATGAGGGGATGGCAGGGACTGCAGGGGAAGGAGATGGGACACCACCCAGCAGGCCTTCAGGACCAGGGCATGGTGGGCACCCTGGGGGTGACAGAGAGAATGGAGCTCTGAGCCCCCACCCTGGGACTTGAGTGCCAACTCTGCAAACAGCAGTCCAGACACTGCAGTCCTGGCTGTGCCTCTGTGACAGCTGTGCCTTGTCTGCAGCCCAGTCCCCTGACCACCCTGCATGTCCCCTGGCAGAGCTATTGGGCAGACTGTGGTAGAGTAGGCTGGGCAGGGGGCTGTGGGTGCTGCAGTGTCCCCATGGTGCCCACCTCCGACCCATACTTGGTGGTCCCTCCAGCCAGGAATCTGCAGTTGAACAAGTGACCTCCCTGGGGGAGGCAGCCACACACCCCTCACTCAGCTTGTGAAATGAAGCCTCCCATGAGGAAGAGGAAGGCAGCACCCCATGCAGCAAGGCTTTCCTGACACTCCAGCAGTTTTCAAGGTCAGCATTTGCAACCTCCCTCCATCAGCACCCCTAGCCAGGGGGGATTGATGCCACCTCAAGTTGTCAGAGAAACACTCAGAGAAAGAGGCCCATTCTTGGCCACACTGCACAGAACACGCTGGCCTGAAACGAGGCTGGGGAAATCCCCTGAGGTGTCCCCAGGGTCTTCAAAGGAACCCCAGCTGTTTCTTGGGTTCACAGACCACCTTCCTGGAGGTGGGCAGTCCCAGGTCTGACTATCCCCAAATGCAATGAACTTGGGGGCTTCAGACCCTTGTGTCAGCAAGAGCTGAGGGGCAGGTGAGGAGGTGGGCAGGCTCAGGTGCTCTTGATCCAAGCAGCAGGAACCGAAGCCCTGTCACACTGGGAGGCTGACCCATGCAGGGTCCGGGGAAGGGGTCTGGCTGGAGCTTGAGCTGCCCAGTAAGTGGAGTCAGTTCAGTCTTTGCCAGCAAAGCTCAAAGTTTTTCACGTGCACGTTACCCTGACCCTCTCTCTCTCCTGAGGAAGGTCCTTTCTGGGGCCCCAGGCCCTCCACCTCCTTTGTGCCCCCTCACACTGGGATCCAGGCTGGTGTCGCGGGGCCATGATGCATCCTTTGGGCTTCCAGGAAATGCAATGTGAACACCCCACTCAAAATGTACTGTCCCCTAGCGATGCCCTGTAAAACACCCAAGGTCAGTGGTTCTCAACCTTCCTAATGCCGCCACCCTTTAATACAGTTCCTGTGGGTCACAACCCCAGGTTGAGAACTGCTGCCCAAGGTTAAAATGTCTGCCCCCTGCAGTCCTGCCCTGCAGGAACCTTCCACGTCTCAGGGCCTCAAATATACCAAGCTGGGCAGTGACTCCCCAGGCACGTGGTCCCCACATACCTGCTCACCTCTCTCAGGTGTCTTCCACTCAATATGCCGAAAGCAGAATCCACACATTCCCTGCTCACCTCTGCTGCACCCTCCACGTCCTCCTGTCCTAGCCAGCGCCGCTCGTGTCCAGCTGTCTAGCCAGTGAGCATGGGATCATCCTGATCCTTTCTCCATAGCCCTCACCCGATGCCTCAGCAAATCCTCAAACCACTTACCCTAACAGTCTCTGTAGCCCCAAAGTCGCTGGCCCCAGACTCGAGACATCCGCGCTCGACTGCCAGGCACAAGGGAAAAGTCGGGTGTGCGGCCACATCCCCCATAGGTAATAGCTGGGAAGTCTAGACAGACACAACAAGCTGCCATCTGAAGCCATTGGAGGGGACCCTGGCGCTGACCACCATGACCCCTGTCAAAATAGTCAGAGACTGGGGGCTGGAACTTCAACACATGCCTTCTGGGAGACACTGCTCAGCCCGTAAGAAGCCCCAGAACCATCTTTGTTCTCCTGCCCCACTGGATTGCAGCTGCCATGTGGGGCTTGTCACACAGGTGGGGACATGTGGGGCACAACCTTGCATGACTGTCAGAGCCCTGATCTGCCCTGCCCAGCCCTCAGTCTCGGCCTCTCCGTCCCGGCCTGGGTCTATCCAGCCAGGAGTCAGGAACTGTGCAGGCAGAAAGGCACCTCAAGGTGACTGTGACATGTGCGGGCCCAGGAAGTTGGCCTGCCCCTGGCGGGCTGTTGATTTTGGAAGTTGGCTCTGCAAAAACATAACATCGTCTGTGTCCATGGCAGCATGGAAAAGGACAGGGTTGGCGGGTGCTTCTGAGGATTAAGAGCCGTTGCACCCCACCCTGCACCAAGGGTGACGCAGAGCCCTTCCACGTGACCTCAGCTATATAGACAGCGGAGAGTGCGGCACCCTGCAGCCACAGTCCCCAGCCGTCACCAAGCTGAGACCGCTTGTCGCAAGGATGCACCTCCTACTACTGGCCACGCTGCTAGTCCCTGGCCTCTGGGCTCGTGGGGTGCAAGAGCCAGACCTGTCGCAGGTGAGACGGCAGAGGCCTGGTCTGGATCTCAGGATGCTCCCAGGGTCAGGACTGTCCAGGCAGTATCGTGGCGGATGGTGCATGGATCAGGCCCCTGGTCCAGGGGGAAGCATTGCTGAGTCCTCTGGGACTCCATCTCCCAGGCCTTCCCAGAGACTCCACCAGGCAGCAGGACCCCAGGGACCCCACCATGGCCTTGGGCAAGTTGGTGCTCAGGCAGCAGGTCTGGGAGGTCCCTGGACTCCCAGTCATTCCTGCCAGATACCAACAGCACGACTGCCCAGGTTAGACCATGGGCAGTCTGGGGGCAACCCTGGACTGGAGCCACCTCAGCATGACTTACAAATTGGCTATGGGGGGCCCTGCTGTGGAAGTTGCCCTCAAATCAGCCCAAAGGGGCCCCAGACCAAGGGTGCCAGGGCATTTTATGCCCTAAGCCAGAGCACTGACTGCAGTTGGATCTGGGCAGCAGGAGGAGGAGGGGCTGAGCCTCACCTGCCCTCTGGCCCCCCAGATCTCTGGGAAATGGTTCACTGCTGCCCTGGCCTCCAATAACTCTGCCCTGATCGCACCTGGTGGGCACTTCAGGGTTTTCCTTGACACCATGGACGTGAAGGACGGCAATGTGCATGGGGACATCTTGGTGCCGTGAGTCTGGGCCACGGCGGGAGTCTGGGGTGGATTCAGGAGCTGGATGGGCTTGGCCAGCACAGGGAGCAGGGACAGGGACACTTCAGTCTGACCCCACTGACCTGGCCTTCTCACTTGCTGTGTACCTGTGACTCCCTCCCTGTCACTAAGCCTGTCCCACTGCACCCCCTGCCCACCTGCGGGGCTCCCAGCGTGGCCTGGAAGTTAAGGGCTCTGCATGTCAGGGGGGGCGGGGGCATCCTGCAGTTTCCAGTTGTACCTCCACCTCCAGCCACCTGGCTCTCTCCGCAGGGAAGACGGAGGGTGCAAGACCCTCTCCCTCGTAGCATTCAAGACCAACAAAAACGACGGATACCAGTTCTCCCTGCAATGTGAGTCACATGGGCCCAGCTGTCTTCTGCGGCCCCAGCCTGGTTGCAGGTCTTGGGCATCAGTCAAGCAGCACCTCCAGCCCCAACCTTAACCCTAACCCCAGAGGCAGCCCCTGCCTCCCAACCTGCTCATACTGCTGCCTGGGCTGGGACTGGGCTGCAGCAGGGCCCTGTGGGATCCAAGCCCCCAATTAGCCCTAGGGTTTCCACAGTCCAGGGACACAACAAGATGGACATGGTGGAGGTGGAGCCCGGTGAGGCCCTGGCTTTCTTCCTGAACAACAAGTACCAGGACGAGACCAGCTTGGTGGCCACTTTGGTGGGTGCGTGGCCCTACCCCGACCACTGCCCATCCTCTAATCCCACTGTGGGCAGTCCTGGTCCCCTCTCAGTTCCAGAGAGCACAGTGCTCAGTCTCCACGGCACCCTGTTCCCAAGGCAACTTATTCCCTCACAGCATCCCAGCTCCCTCAGCCTCCCATCCCCTGTCTGAGCCCCTGTCTGAGGTTTGGTCATGGGAAGAGAGCTGCACCCTGGACCCACCACCCTGCTGTGGCCCGTTCTGCCCACAGTGCGGACACTCCCCGCTAAGAAAGACTCCCTAGACGCATTTGAGCGCCTCTGTGAAGACCTCGGCCTGAACAAGGAGCAGATTGTTCTCCCAGACCACACTGGTGCGTCCCTTGCCCTCCTGTCCTTGCTCAGTTTCCCTCGGGTTAAGTGGCCATCCAGTGGTCCAGGGAGGCCAGGGCTGGCCTGAGGCTGACCTGCTGCTCTGCCCCTCAGATCACTGCCAGAAGTCCCAATCCTAGGCCCAGCCTGTCATTCCAGAAACAGGTGAGTGGCCCCTGGGAGCTATGCTGCAGGTAGGCCCATGCCAGGCACACGCCAAGGTGAGCGGCCCCTGGGAGCTATGCTGCAGGTGGGCACGTGCCAGACACATTCCAACATGCCACGTCTGGGGCCCTTATTGCTGTTAGCGTGGGCACCCTGTTCCCGTACATCATAGTCCCGAGCTACCCTGAGGTGGGGAGGGGGCCCAATGCCCTCTTGTCCTGGCTCTCTGCTATCCCTTCCCCCATCCCAGCCCCATGGACAGTGAGCCAGAGAGCCTGGGTCAGCCAGGCCTCAAGGAGAGCACTGTGCTGCACAGCCACTCACCCTGTCCAAACCTCCAGGAATTCTGTCAAGAGCGCCTCGTCCTGCCGTGCAACCCCTCCTGCTGCCCCCTGGGCCCAGGTCCCACCTGCAGCCTGTGCCCCCTCCACGCACCTTCCTCTGGACTCTGGCCCTTCCTTGTTCAATAAAAGCATTTTACCAAATGATGAACGACTCTGTTCACCACCAGAGCCTGCCCTGAGCCTGCCTGGGTAAGGCCCTCCCTGTGCGCACCTCCCTCAGGGGAGACGCTTCTCAGTGGCCAGACACAGGAGCCAGTGCAGCTCCCAGGGGGAGTGGGTTCCACGCGCAAGGAGCGAGTGGGTCCAGGCGTGGACATGACCCCACAGGCCACACTCAGCTGCTGGCCCCCTTCCCTGCCCCCTTGTGGTGGGACTGCTCCCTTAGACCTCCAGGAGCTGAGCCCAGGCTTGGTGCCAGCTCTGGGCCTAAGGGCTCAGCTGTGGGAGTCCCTCTGCCTCAGGGCCCAGTGGAGGCCCTGGTGGAGAACAGGGGGCTGAGGCGTCCCACCCCCACACTCCCTGACACCAGCTCCCCGTGTTTCTGGATGATGGATACAGTGGTGGGAAACACCACCAAGCAAGTGAGGGCTGGCCCAGCCTCTGGGACGACCCCTCTAGCGCCCCCCAGGGGTGTGGCCAGGGCATCTCCACCACCCCTCCCAGCCCACCCTAACTTGTGGCTTCAGGGTGAGACAGACTCTTCTCACAGCCCCAGCCCAGAAACATCACCATGCATTTATCAGGGACCGGGACAGATGCCCGGCCAAGAGACCCTTGCCAAAGGTCCACTCCATGCAGTGGGCAAAAAGCAGAGTCAAAACAGAGGAGAAGCCATCTCTAGGATGCCAGGTAGCCACTGGGGAGGGGTCCTGCCCAGTCCCAAACCATCCCGCTGGCACCTGTGGACATGTGAGAGGCCTTGCCCACAGGACTCAGACCAGGCAAGGACAGAAGTGCCTTGAGATGGCCAGATAGTCCCACTAGCAGGCACCAGGGTCACTGAGACACAGGCTCAGGAGAATTCACCCCCAGCTGGGCAGGGAGGGTTTAACTGGGTGGGGGGAGCTCCCCACGACTTGGGGGGGAGATGAAGAAACGACCCAGGGTCTAGAAGGGGACAGGAGCCTGTCTCCAGGACTGAGACAGCATTGCCCTTCATGCCCTCCAGCCCACCTCCCAGCAGGCCCTCCCTACTGCCCACCCTCTGTGCAGGCCCTCAAGGTGTGGGGAGAGCTGCCCGTGTGTGTCTGGGCACTTGTCCACTGCCTGCCAGCTTGTAGGTCACATTAGCTGCTGGGAGCCATTGTAGCTTCTAGAACAAGGAATGGATGTGCTGGCCTGGGAGCAGGGTGCAGACGGCTGGGCCAGGTGTCCTGAGGGAGCCCTGCTGGCTGGCGCAGGCAGATGACCATCAGACACAGGGTGGCGGTGGTGGCTGCTCCTCCTAGTGCCGCCGAGCTGGTGGTGGACACTAAATCTGAGCTTCGGGGATCAGGAACCACTTGGTGCTTCACCCTGTGGAGCTGGGGCCCATGCTCTGGGCGAGATGAGAATTTACAACTGGGTATTTTCAGACCAGAAGGCCCTTTGCTTCCTTCATCTCCTCAAAGGGCTCCATGGCCCAGAAAAGAGAGACACCCCCCAAAATGGGGCACATACCACTGCAGACACCGGGGCTGGGCTGTGCTCCAGGCACACTCAGCACTGGCGGGAGGCAGAGCCTCAGGGAGGGGCCACGGTGGGGTGGAGCAGCCGGACACCAGTGCTCTCCTGAGTCTGAAGGAGGCAGGAGCCCACCTCTGGCCTCTGGTCTCAAATTACGACGTGGTCAGGCTGCAGATGCTGCCCCTACCTTCCCACCTCCACAGCACCCAAACTCAGCCCTGTGGCCCCCTCCTCCTAAGGTAGCCATGTCACATCTTCCTATGTCCCTCTTTGGCCCCCTCTTATAGGAAAGTTGTGACTGCACTTAGGGCCCCCCGGGCCACCCAGGATCACATCCCTACCGTGGCCTCTTTTGCTATGTGAGGCAACACACAGGTTCCAGGTTCAGGATGCAAATTATCTGTGGGGGTCCCTGCTCAGCTCACCACAACAGGCACCTAATGGACACTAGTCCTAAGGAAGCTGGACTGGCCTCATCCACACGAGGAATGTTCAGTGTCACGCCAGGAATGCTCCCAGAAGGCAGGGATGTCTCATAGCCATACAAGGGCAAGCTGGTCCAGAAGACAGAGCCCCTGGGACTGTGCTCTTCATGCACAGGCATCAGACATGTGATGCCCAGGCAGATTCCAGGTTGAGGCAGAGACTTTGAGCCTCTCCCTCTGTGACCGTATTTGTTTCCTCAGCTGCTCTGGCAAACAGCCACAACCCCGGTGGCACGAAAAACAAAATTTGTTCTGGAGGCAGAAACTGAGTCCAGCACCACTGAGCAGCACCAGCTGTCAGCAGGGCTCTCCCCTGCAACTCTAGGGAGGGACCTTCTGCTGTCCAGCCTCCCTGGCCCCAGTGTCCCCTGCCTTGTGGCCGAGACTCTGCTCTTCAGAGCCAGTATCTCCACACTCTCCCAGCCCCGTCTCCACACCACACCACCGGCCCCTGCGTGTTAGTCACCCTCTGCCCCAGAGTTGGAGACAGCCAGGACATCAGCAGGTGCCAAGGAGAGAGGGGAGAGCAGGTGACGACAGCGGGTTCAGGCCCAGTTGGGTGACGCTGCCCCATATGAGGCTGCAGTGGCAGACACATGTCCTTGTTTGTGGATCCAAGCCCAGAGAACTCACAGCACTAACAGTGACCCCAATGAAGACTAGAGACTGGTGAGGATGACCGTCCACGCAGGTGTGATGGGTGTGAAAGTGCACACCTTGGGGGCCCCCAAGACCAGGAGGCTGAGGGGGAGGGGCACGTGGGAAGTCATGCCATCCACTCAATTTTGCTGTGAAGCTAGAACCCTCTAACATTGATATGCATCCATGCACATATAAAAAAATTCCTTTTGCCTCATTCTCATGGGGACACTTGTGATTGTATTTAGAACCCAGCCAGGTCATCCCAATTTAATTACACCTGCCAAGACACTTTTTTCAATTAAGGTCACATTCATAGATTCCATGGATTAGACTTGACATCTTTGGGAGCCATTATTCAGCCTACTAATTGTTAACTGATAGACCCATTACAGAAAAAAAAATGTCAGTAAGGATTTGGAAGATGTGAACAGAAGTGTCAACTAACTAGACCTCATGGCCTCTGACAGGCCACCACATGCCTTCCGGGAGCACAAAACATCCATCAAGATGGTGCTAATCCTGGGCCATAAAATATACCTCAATACATTGCAAAGGATTTAAATCATATAAAGGGAATCTTTCACTTCCTTATTACTAAATGTTTCCACTGAATGAATATCCCATGATTTAAGAACAAATATTCAAATTAAATACATCTGACAAAGTGCTCACTGGCAGAATATATGGAGAATTCCTACAAATCAATAACAAAAATATCCCATTTTTAAAAATGGAAACACATGTCAATACAGGCACTTCACAAAAGAAGATATATTTAGGCACGGCCCACAGCAGTGAGAAAGCGCTCACCACCATTAGTCATCAGAGACTCGATCGCAGAGGAGCCAAGTCACTTCACACCCACCAGCACGGCTACTTTAAGACTGATTCACCCAACTG